>JXCR01143395.1:126052-159651 GCA_002079205.1 Phalaenopsis hybrid cultivar
TTCCTAAACACTTAGGAATCATTGGAATATTTTTCCAAGGTTTAAAAATAAAGATATTTATTTTTAAACTTTAAATTGATTTTTAAGGTTTAAAAATAGAACTTTCACCAAAATAATTCTAAAAAATCAAATAAAAATCAGAAAAATATAAAATAAATTTCTCTAGGTCCTCTAATCTCAGAGAAATTTTCCAAAAATATAAAACATATTTTTCAATATATAAAATATTTTATTCTCTAATCTTAGAAAGAATTTCTAAAAATATAAAACATATTTTTCAACATATAAAATATTTTATTTTTATTAAAGCTCGCAAAACTTCAATTAGTTTTAATAAATCACAGAAACTTCAAAAAATTATGAAATTTTGGCTAAAGGACTTTCTGGCCTAGGGATAGCTCACATAAAAATTTCAAGTGATCAGGAGTTGTTCTGATTATCTTTTGGAATTTTCTTTAAAGATGCATATTTATGCATAAAAATAATTATATGAATTAAATTAAATTGTGAAAATTCACATTTTCTCCTCTCATGCCTTAATTGAAATATCAGTAAGGTTACATAAAAATTTCAAAGTCATTTGACTTAAATTTGACAAATTATGAAAATATATCAGTAAGGTTACATAAACATTTCAAAGTCATTTGACTTAAATTTGACAAATTATGAAAGGGTGGACCCTTAGGGGCAAAATGGTAATTTTGGACATTTTGGCCTTAATAAACATTTAGGCTTTGACCCTTAGGGGCAAAATGGTAATTTTGGACATTTTGGCCTTAATGAACATTTAGGCTTAATCATACCCTTAGGGGCAAAATGGTAATTTTGGACATTTTGGCCTTAATGAACATTTAGGCTTAATACCTAAGGTTACATAAAAATTTCAAAGTCATTTGACTTAAATTTGACAAATTATGAAAGTTTGGAGTAGAGTTACATAAAAATTTCAAAGTTATGGACAAAATGGTAATTTTGGACATTTTGGCCTTAATGAATATTTAGGCTCAGTCAAAATGGAAGGCAAAATGGTAATTTTGGACATTTTGGCCTTAATGAACATTTAGGCTTAATGAAAATAGGAAAGGTAATTTTGGATATTTTTAGCCTTAATGAATATTTAGGCTTAATCAAAATAGGAAATGGGTAATAATTTTGGACATTTTGGCCTTAATGAACATTTAGGCTTAATGAAAATAGGAAATGGGTAATTGGTCATTTGACTTAAATTTGACAAATTATGAAAGTTTAGACCCTTAGGGGCAAAATGGTATTTTGACTTTGGCCTCAATAAACATTTAGGCTTGATTAAAATGGGAAATGGGTAATTTCTGATATTAATTAATTCATTTGATGATTTATAATCAAAATTGGGCTTAATTGGTAGAAACTCATTTCATTTAAAATAATTCTCATAATTTTCAAAACTTTGGAAACTNCTTTGGCCTCAATAAACATTTAGGCTTAATTAAAATGGAAAATGGGTAATTTATGATATTAATTAATTCATTTGATGATTTATAATTAAAATTGGGCTTAATTGGTAGAAACTCATTTCATTTAAAATAATTCTCATAATTTTCAAAACTTTGGAAACTTCATTAATCAAAAAATGACTTTTTTTAAATTTAAGGGTATAATTTTGAAAATTAATGATTTTACACCCTTATTTATGATGATAATGATTCTTGATAATGATCACTAAAGTTTTAAATCTTTTTAAAATCAATACACACACTTAATACTTTTACTTAAGTCTAAAGGACTTAGTGGTGAATTTAAGTTGAAATCTACTTGTTAAAAGAGGATTAGAAAAAANAGACTTAGTGGTGAATTTAAGTTGAAATCTACTTGTTAAAAGAGTATTAGAAAAAATCAACATAATCAAACTCTCTTAAAACACCACAAGTCCAATTAGGACTAAAAATTTGGCTAANAAACACAGAGTTAGGAAGGTTTTCAAAACTTTACTTTTCCAGCTTTATATACATAAATGCTCTGATATGCATTTTAAGTTTCAGGTGGTGGAACGAGAAGACTCGTCAGGTACACTTTTACATTTTACAGCATTTTACGGTCTTTCTTATACTTTTCTGCTGCTTTTCTTTTATACTTGTATCATATTTACTGTATAAAAAACACTTGCATGTTAAAAACAAAATAAAATCAAAACCAAAACTAAAAATAAAATTTCAAACAAAAATATCTCACAACATTTCAAAAATATAAGACAACTCAAAACTTAATCACAAACATCACAAAAATACAACTTCAACTAAATTAAAACGTCTCTATTGGAAGATCGGGAACACTCGGAGGAGGTAACCTACGGTTGCTAACGAAGTTTTCCACGGTCTAAATGAAATTATGGAACTCATTAAGTTGAGTTTAGTAAGTTCATTTGGACTAAGTGATTCCAATAGAAAATAGTGGTGCCGGGACGATGGAACCGTGGGATCTTGACCGGTGTCGCTTTAATCAACTTTAATATGCCCATAATAAAATTTAAAGAACTTTAACCATAGGGTCACCTGATTTGACATTATAATCAAATGACCTTGAAAATTTGAACTCTGCTTCAACGAGGAGCTTAGAGCTTACATGGTGGGCAGCCCGGCCATCTTCGACAGTAAGAGGATCTACATTCCTTCCTTAGCTTTAAAACAACAAAGCCATAGGATATCGAGGTNGAAAAGACTCTACACCCTAGTAGAGTAGATTGGTCCACTAGACTGGATACTGTATTATGGGATTACATGACTGCTTATAAAACTTCTATTGGAATGACTCCTTACAGACTGATTTTTGGAAAGACTTGTCACTTACCGGTAGAATTGGAGCATAAAGCATATTGGGCGATTAAAGAATTCAATTATAATTTAAAAGATGTTGGTAAGAAGAGATTGTTACAATTAAATGAATTGGAAGAATTAAGAAGTGAGTCTTATGATAATGACAGAATTTATAAGGAGAAACTAAGGTTATGGCATGATCAAAAGATTAACCAAAAGAACTTTCAACTAGGATAAGAAGTTTTACTTTACAACACTAGGCTGAAGTTATTCCCTGGGAAATTGAAGTCTCGTTGGTTAGGACCGTTTACTGTGATTAAGTTTATACTTACGGAGCTGTTGAAATTGAAGATTAGAAGACTGGAAATAGATTTAAAGTAAATGGACACANAATCTTCTTAGGAAATGCCCTCATCATTCATTACCAGATTGTTTGATAATTCAAACTTATTATAGTGGATTAATGGGATCTCTTAGATCGATTATATATACTGCGGCTGGTGGTTCGTTAATGTCAAAACCTTTTGATGAGGCTTATTTATTAATAGAAGAAATGGCTACTAATAATTTTTAATGGCCCTCTGAATGGGTAAATCCTAAAAGAGTAGCTAGTATTCAGGATTGTAATGCAATATCTATGTTAGCTTCGTAAATTGCTGCAATATCAAAGAAATTAGATCATTATGGGAAGAATTATTCTCCAACATCTACTATGTTGGAAGAGAATTCATCTGGGCAATTTGTGGATGTTCAACCTTCATATGAAACTTTAAATACTATTAACAATACACCCAACAACCATTATTCAAACTATTATAACCCAGGTTGGAAGAATCATCCAAATTTTAATTGAATAACAATCTTCTACGATCAACAATGTGCAAACAACCCAATGAACCCATTAGAAAATTCATCCAACCAAGGAAATGTTAACTATAGACCCCAACAATGGGCAAACAACTCAGTGAACCCATTAGGAAATTCATCCAACCAGGGAAATGTTAATAAACAATGGGCAAACAACCCAGTGAACCCATTAGGAAATTCATCCAACCAAGAAAATGTTAACTATGGCGAACAACCCAGTGAACCCATTAGGAAATTCATCCAACTAAGGAAATGTTAACTATAGACCTTAAGTTGGAAGATCATCCAAATTTTAATTGGAATAACAATTCTTCTACAAATCAACAATGGGGAACTATTGTAACCCAGTTTGGAAGAATCATCCAAATTTTAATTGGAATAACAATTCTTCTACAAATCAACAATGGGCAATGAAGAATCATCCAAATTTTAATTGGAATAACAATTCTTCTACAAATCAACAATGGGCAAACAGATCCAACCAATGAAATGTAAACTATGGACCTTCTTATTCTCCAAGATTTAACAGTAACACTCAAATTAAGGAGAAGAAGTTGTCTATGGAAGAGCTGATATAAACATGGGTCAACAATTGCAGAATCAAGGAAATCAATTACAAAATCAAGGAACTGCTATTTAGAATACAGAATTTAACAGTAATACTCAAATTAAGGAGAAGAAGTTGTCTATGGAAGAGCTGATATTAAACACACAATTGTAGAAGCAAGGAAATCAATTACAAATTCAAGGAAATCAATTACAAAATCAAGGAACTGCTATTAAATTGTAGAATCAAGGAAATCAATTACAAATTCAAGGAAATCAATTACAAATTCAAGAAAATTAATTCCAAAATCAAGGAACTGCTATTACGAATATTAAAAATCAATTAGGGCATATCGCTACTGTGTTTAGTAACCAAACATTAGGAACTTTTCCTGGTAATGTGGAACCAAATCCTAAAGATCAAGGAAAAGAACATATCAAGGCGATACAACTATGAAGTGGGAAAGAATTGGAGATAAGAGTACAAAAAGAAATGGAAACAGAAAAAGTGAAAGTGGATAATGAAAAAGAAAAGGATCATGAGTACTTAGATTTAGAGTATCCATTTACACCAATAAAAATTACTGTGGAGAAACCTCCACCACTGTTTCCTCAAAGATTGGAGCAATACAAACAAAATAAATAATTTTCTAAATTTTTAGAAATTCTTAAGAAGTTAACTCTAAATATTCCCTTCGTAGAAGCTTTAGAGCAAATGCCTAATTATGTGAAATTTATGAAAGATGTAAACATTCCCTTCGTAGAAGCTTTAGAGTAGATGCCCAATTATGTGAAATTTATGAAAGATATACTGAACAAGAAAAGGAAGTTCACGGATAACAAAACTGTTGCACTTAGCGAAGAGTGCAGTGCAATTTGAACAAGAAAAGGAAGTTCATTGATAATGAGGCTGTTGCACTTAGCGAAGAGTGTAGTGCAATTAATCTTCGTAGAAGCTTTAGAGCAAATGCCCAATTATGTGAAATTTATGAAAGATATTCTGAACTGAAAAAGAAGTTCACTGATAACGAAATTGTTGCACTTAGCGAAGAGTGTAGTGCAATTATTCAAAAAAAGCTTCCTGAAAAATTAAAAGATCCTGCCAGTTTCACAATACCGTGTGCTATCAGTGAAAAATTTTAGGGAAGAGCTTTATGTGATTTGGGAGCCAGCATTAATCTTATGCCTCTATCAATTTTCAAAAGATTAGAATTAGGAGAAGTCTCACCTACTTCTGTAACTCTACAGTTAGTAGATCATTCAGTTACATAGCCACTACCTATAACACTACAATTAGCGGATCGTTCAGTTACATATCCTAAAGGAGCTATAGAAGATGTGTTAGTAAAAGTGGATAAATTTATCNAAAAATTCTACAAATATTTATATGAGTTCCCTCTGGCTAGAGTAGTCTTATGAAATAATTTTATAATTTTTAAAAATCAAAACACCACTATTTTAAGCAAACCCTAATTTGCTTAAAATATTTAATTTGGAGAATATAAAGATCAAAATCATTTGATTTTTGTTCTCCACTGTGATTTATAAGTCAGAGAATTCACCATAAAAATTTTAAAAGATTTTGAGATTATTTTATATTTTTAACTGATTTTTAAAGATCATTATTAAAGTTAATACTTAAATAATTTTTTAAAAATCAAAATATAACACAAAAAATTATCAAATTTAGTTTTTTGAGTTCTCTGATATTAGGGGAATTTAATAAAAATAAAAATATATTTAAAATAAGTTTTTTTAGTTCTTTGATATGAGGGGGATTTAATAAAAATAAATAATATATTCTAAAATAAAAACTTAAATTTTAAATTATTTTTAATTATTTTTAATAATTAAAAATAATAAAAAATCATATAAAAAAATTTAGTTTTTTGGGTTCTCTGATATTAGGGGGATTTAATAAAAATAAAAATACATTTAAAATAAAAACTCAATTTTAGTTATTTTTTAATTATTTTTAATAATTAAAAATAATGAAAAAATCATAAAATATTAAAACTCTTGAACATTTTAATTATTTTTAATAATTAAAAATAAAAAAAATCATAAAATATTAAAACTCTTGAAAATGGTTTTAATTATTTTTAATAATTAAAAATAATAAAAAAATCATAAAATATTAAAACTCTTGAAGTTTAATTATTTTTAATAATTAAAAATAATAAAAAAATCATAAAATATTAAAACTCTTGAAACTTAATTATTTTTAATAATTAAAAATAATAAAAAATCATAAAATATTAAAACTCATGGAAATATTTCAAATTACTTCCTAAACACTTAGGAATCATTGGAATATTTCTCCAAGGTTTAAAAATAAAGATATTTATTTTTAAACTTTAAAATGATTTTTAAGGTTTAAAAATAGAATTTTCACCAAAATAATTCTAAAAAATCAAATAAAAATTAGAAAAATATAAAATAAAATTCTCTGGATTCTTTGATCTCAGAAAGATTTTTCAAAAATATAAAACATATTTTCTAACATATAAAATATTTTATTTTTATTAAAGCCCCCAAAACTTCAATTAATTTTAATAAATCATAGAAAGTTCAAAAAATTATGAAATTTTTTCCAAAGGACTTATTAGTCTAGGGCTAGCTCACATGAAAATTTCAAGTGATGAGGAGTTGTCCTGATCATCTTTTGGAATTTTCTTTAAAGATGCATATTTATGCCTAAAAATAATTATATGAATTAAATTAAATTGTGAAAATTCACATTTNACCCCTCATGGCCATGGAGAGTATGGTAAAAAAATTTTTCACTGAGGCCTTTTAAACTCTTCAGAGAGCTTCCCTAGGAGACCCTTAGCTCATTTCAATCCATTTTCCCCTCCCAAATTCACCATGGCAATCTAATTTTGAGCTTGAATTCTTGCCCGAAACCAGGACAAAATCCAATCTCAACCTATACATCACCAAACCTCCAATAGATTGGCTCTACACCTTCACAAGAGTAAAAGAAGCTAAAGCCCCATCAAATACCCCTTCCACAGAGCCTCTACCATAGCTCTAGACCAACACCCAAAATCGGCCTTGATCAAAATCATACAACAGAGCCTCTACCATAGCTCTCAACCAACACCCAAAATCGGCTTTGGTCGAAATCATATATGGGCTTTACACCAGAGCCAGAGGCTTCATCCCTAAGCCCTTTGGAGTATAACGAAGGTGTGAAGAATCTCTGATTGAGGCTACACCTCTCAGAGCAAAGGCACTTCCTTCTTCGAGCCTTCGCGAGCTTTGTGTTTACAATGACTTAATTTCATAGCACCTTAATCGTATGAATGTGTTTGTCTCTTTAAGACGAGTAATTTAAAAAAATAATCATTAAAATCCATTAAGAAATGAGAGAGATANATAAGGAACTTATTAAGAGAAGATGTGTACCTTATAAAGAAACTGAACTAATCATTCAGAAATGTCATGATTCTGAATTTTTAGGACATTTTGAAACTGATAAAACTGCTTATAAAATTTTACAAGCTGGATTCTATTGGCCTAAAGGACATTTTGGGATTGATAAAGCTGCTTATAAAATTTTACAAGCTGGATTTTATTGGCCTACTAGACATTTTGGGATTGATAAAACTGCTTATAAAATTTTACAAGCTGGATTTTGTTGGCCTACCATCATATTTTGGGATTGATAAAACTGCTTATAAAATTTTACAAGCTAGATTTTATCGGCCTACTATCTTTAGAGATGTGAGAATTTGATAAAACTATTTATAAAATTTTACAAGCTAGATTTTATTGGTCTACTATATTTAGAGATGTTTATAGATATATAAAAACTTGTGATCGATTTAATAAATTTTACAAGTTGGATTTTATTGGCCTACTATCTTTAGATATGTTTATAGATACATAAAAACTTGTGAAAAAGCTGGATTTTATTGGCCTACTATATTTAGAGATGTTTATAGATATATAAAGACTTGTGATTGATTCTATTGGCCTGCTCTCTTTAAAGATGTTTACAGATACATAAAAACTTGTGATTGATGCCAACGAGTAGGCAATATATCTAGAAGAAATGAAATGCCTCTGAATTTCATGTTAGAAGTTGAGATCTTTTATGTTTGGGAATTAGATTTCATGGGACCATTTATTCTTTCATTTGGGAACTTATAAATATTAATTGTAGTAGACTACGTTTCAAAGTGGATTGAAGCACAAGCTTTACCTCGTTGTGACGCTAAACCCTTCATATGGGAACTTATACATATTAGTTGCGGTAGACTATGTTTCAAAGTGGATTGAAGCACAAGATTTACCTCGTTGTGACGCTAAAAGTGTTCGAGAGTTTAATAAAAAATATTTTCTCTAGATACGGAATGCCAAGAATGATTATCACCGACGGAGGATCCCATTTTAGGAATAAATAAATACAGAGATTGACAGAAAAGTTTAATATTATTCATAGAATCTCTACTTCCTATCACCCTCAAACTAGTGGGTTACCTGAAGTTTCTGGAGAGATTAAACAAATACTTGAGAAGACTGGTAGAGTAGATTGGTCCACTAGATTGGATACCTCATTATAGGCTTACAAGACTGCTCATAAAACTCCTATTAGAATGACTCCTTACAGGCTAATTTTTGGAAAGATTTGTCACTTACTAGTAGAATTGGAGCATAAAGCATATTGGGTGATTAAAGAATTCAATTATAATTTGAAAGATGTTAAATGAATTGGAAGAATTAAGAAATGAGTCTTATTATAACAACTTAAGAAGAGATTGTTACAATTAAATGAATTGGAAGAATTAAGAAATGAGTCTTATGATAGAGAAGAGATTATTACAATTAAATGAATTGGAAGAATTAAAAAATGAATCTTATGATAAAGATAGAATTTAGAAGGAGAAACTAAAGTTATGGCATGATAAAAAAATTAACCATAAGAACTTTGAACTAGGATAAGAAGTTTTTCTTTACAATAAAAGGCTGAAGTTAGTCCCTGGGAAATTAAAGTCTCGTTGGATAGGACCCTTTATTGTGACTCAAGTTTATACTTACAGAGCTGTTGAAATTGAAGATCAAAAGACTGGGAATAGATTTAATGTAAATGGACATAGATTAAAGCCATATTTTGAGGGTAAAAGATCAAATTTTAAAGTGGTTTTAATGATCAATCAACCTGAATACTATCTGAATAGGTCGGGCTGACGACGTTAAACCAAGTGCTTTATGGGAGGCAACCCATAGTTATCTTTATTTCTATTGTGATTATAGTAGTTTTATTTGAAATTATCGTTAGTTTGTGGTAGTATTGATCTCTACTACTCATATTTAACCTTGAATCATCATAAAAAGTGGATCCATAGAAAAAATTGGAACAAATTCGGACCAAAGGAAAATTGTGAAATTTTTGCCTTGGGCACCGACGGCGCCATCGATGCCGCCGACAACGAGAATGGCGGGATGACAGTTTTTAGAGTTTGAAATGGCGGTTTTTGGCATTTTTAGGCAGGAGTTACTCCCTATAAACTTCCAAATTTAGTTCCAAAGTTTGTATTTCCCTAAAAATGACTTGAAACTCCACCAAATTCATCCTTATGGCGTCCAATTCCCCTGAAAAATCATAGATTGTGAGTGTTCAACCAGAGAAAGTTTATTAGTTTTGAGGCACAGTGAATCTTCAATAAAGTGCTGATAAAGAGGAGATTAATCAAAGAAAGAGGATTAGCAAATCGAGGATTTATTAATCCTTTGACAAAAATTGAAGAGATGATTGTACGATGAAGATGGGAAGTGTTGTGCTACACTACAACCGCCGTAGTTGTTGCTGTGGTGAAGGAGTTTTGTGTTAATTGGCATGGAATCAACCAGGGAGTTGTCTATGTGCAAGGTAGATGTATAACTTTTACTCCTGCACGGATTAATGAGTTATATATGATCGAGAATGTTCCTCTCTGCCATTATTCCAACTTCATCCTGACAAGAAACCTGATTATTGAGATCTACCAATATTTGACGGACGAAACTGAGGACTGGGAAATGAGAGAAAATGGGTATGTTAGTTTTTCTGCGACACTTCTAAACCCTGTTTCTAAATACTGACACTTCTTCATTCCAACAAAACTATTTTCGACAATGAAGATCGGTAAAGTTACTAAGTGCTATTCTGAATTATTGTATCCAAATGGGACTGCCGATTGATATTGGATCGATAATTGTGAAGCCTATTTTGGGCCTGATCGTTCATGGATCAACTTATGGGCTTGGAAATCCTTCAACAACTTTCTTACTCTACAGTCATTTCTAAGTATCTTATGAGAATTACGAAAAGGTACTTCTACCTTGGAAGCCTTTGGATCAAACCGAGTGATTCCCAGCCAATGAAGATGAGAATGACATGACTATTATTGTGGATCAATCGTCTCAGAATTCACTTTCTATTTAGCCTTTAGTTCCGGACAAGACACTAGTGATCCTGCGTAGAATAAAGAAATTGGAGAGAGAGGTACAAAATGTTATGAATGTAATTAACAATATCTCTAATTTTTTTCGATCATCTAGACTGGAGGATGAAAGAACAATTTGCTCAATCTGGACATATCAAAGATAGTTTGATACAATTGCTAAGAAAGATGGCATTGATAAAGACGACTCTACTGAAGATTTCCCATATTGACCCTTCTATAACCTCTTTGTTCATGTTCAATCAATGGGTGATATTAGAGGAGAAACAAGCACTGAATCGGAAGAGTAGTAGATTTACCTTGCTATCTGTATGTCTATGTGTGTAAATTGATATGAACTTTATTTTTCCTTGCTTTCAAATTTTGCTTTTAGATCTCAGTATAGTTGAGATTGAGCATAGGATGTTTGTTTTGCAGCATTTAGAGTGTTGTGGCTTGGATTGTGATGTTGAATTGATGTATCAAGGTTGACAAAATACCAAACCTATGTGTATCTTGTAACGTGTATTGTAACCCTTGGAATTTATATATAATTGTGGTGTTTTGTGTTGTAAATCCTTATTTGTGTTAGTACATCATTTAATCACATAAAATTTATGTCTATAATGATTGAACGGATGTCGTCGAGGCTTGAAATTGATCAAAATTGCAAAAATTTGGAAATTGTCCCAATTTTGAAAATCTCACCGACAGCGCCATCGACGACGTCGATAGTGGATTTTTCCTGAGACTTAGGTTGTTAATTCAATAGAGCTCGCTGACGGCGCTGAAGACCCCACTGACGATGAGATCCCAAAAAAACACTTTTAATCATGATTTTGACCAGTGAACCACCACTATTCATCATCCCCTTCCTCTTAAAAATGAAAATTTTGATCTAGGACTTGAAGATCTTAGATTTCGGGGCAATTTCAAAGCATTTAGGCACCGAATTTTATCATCTCTCGGTAAGAGCTTCACTCCAACCTAAAATATTTGATTTTCACCTTGAAATTCTTCCACATTGAGAAGGTCCAAAAAATTTGAGAATGTGGAGAAAATATTTGGAAGAAATTCACCTTGAATTTCTTCCACATTGAGAAGATCCAAAAAAAATTGAGAATGTGGAGAAAATATTTGGAAGAAATTCATGGAATTTAGATTTGAACTCTTGAAGTCACACTTGGAAGCCATTATTTGAGTATTTGAAGTGTATTTTGGAATTTTTTTATATCTTTGATTAGATTGACATGGTTCCACGACAAAAGAGATGACTTGAGTTTGAGGAGTCTCGCTTCGTATTTGAAGGGAAGAAATGAATACAAGTTCGAGTTTTTGAGAGTCCGGGAGGAGAAATTTTACGAGTTATTATCGAACAAAGGTGGCAAAACTTCTGTTATACCACCAATAAGGCTGCTGCGAATATTGTGAAAGAATTTTATGCCAATGTGTACTATTCTGAGGACGAAACTGTTCGCGTGCAGGGATTTTCTGTTGAATTTAGTGTCGCCTGCATTAACTCTTTTATGAAGTCTCAGACTCTTATAGCTGCCATTATGAAACCTTTCGTATAATGGAAGACCCGCTAAATAATGTCATCAACTTTCTCACTGATGGGAAAGGGACATGGAAGATAAAGCAACGAGAACGGGTAAATTTTTCTACTTCCATGTTGAATGTCACATCTAAAGCGTGGCACTATTTTCCTTCCTCTACTCTGTTACCTACCTATCACCATAGTGAGGTAACAAAAGATAGAGTTATTCTGAATTTCTGTATTCAAAATAATCAAACTATAAATGTGGGGAGAATTATTTTTACGAATATATTGACCACAATAAAGAATGAAACAAGTGGGGCACTGGGACATCCTGGCCTCATTCATGCACTTTGCCGAATTTCTGGAGTTGAAGCTGGAGATGACAAAGAATGGGTTTGCTCTATGAAACCCATTAGTAAAGATAATTTGAAGACATATGAATCCCATGAAAATTGGAGATCTGGGAGTAGGATCCAGGAACCTTCTACTTGTAAAGATATCCCCTCTACTAGTTACGACCTTCCTTTCTCTAGTTCCCCTACCCTGAATGATTTAATGAATGAGTTGACCTTGCAATGAAAGAGTATAAAGCTAATAAATGAAAGAATTGGGGGACTAGAACATAGACATGATTATGATAGTGAGTACCTACAGAGGCATTCTGACTTTGTGATAGCTTACCACGAAGCTCAGTCCCGGTGCTACAGAGGTGAGCCTGATGTTACTTTTCCTGAATGCCTCTGTTATACTCAGTATCAGCCCAATCTACCTACTAACCAGGGAGATGAAGATATAGCATGGGATTTTGATATATGATAGTATTTGATGTTCTTTTATTTTTGTAATTTGTGTAATAGAGATAGATGTTTGTTTGTTTGTACTTTTCATTTTTTTTTATGTTGCAATTGGATAATTTTTAATTATTATTATAGTTTTTTAGTGTGGTAGTTGAAATTTGCATCTGTAGTTATAATAGATGTTGATAAGTACTTTGTAAAATTGTAATGTGATGTAATTTTTATTTGCATTTTAATATCGTTGTAATTATTTTTTATTTAGTATTGTGGATGTGTTAGCAAAATATTGTGTTTGTATACTGTTTAGTTTTGTAATTATTTTAAAATTTCATTACCCAACAAATTCTCTAATGATTTATATGTATAGAAAGCTCCTAATATTATAGATCAGTTGAAGTAAAAAATTTTGAGAAGGACAGCAAAAATTTCAGAATGATGACAATGCCTAAAGTACTGAGATAAGATTTATATTTAGAATTTTTCTTTCCACCTGTATCATTCCATATTGAAAAATTTAAGTTTAGGGGAGGGAAGAAAAAGATTAACTATTAGATGTTCTCAATTTAAATATTTTAAAAAATTATTGGAGGGAAGAAAAAAATTAACTATTAGATGTCCTCTATTTCAATATTTTAAAAAATTATTTATATCTTATGTAGTGAATTTAATTCAGAGAACTATATTTTGTAGATATTTAAATATTATGGTAGGATTTTTGTAGTGAATTTAATTCAGATAACTATATTTTGTAGATATTTAAAAATTATGGTAGATTGAATATTTGTTGTAAGAAAAATTAATTTTGTAGATTAAGATATTTATTATAAAAGAATAAGACTATAGTTAACTATTTAAAGTAAAGGAAACTATATTTTGAAGTGTTAAGAATCGGACTATAGTTAACTATTTAAAGTAAAGAAAACTATATTTTGAAATATTAAGAATCTTAGAAATTATTTGAAAAGAAAACAATGGTGCTCAATGATGTAAAAACTATGAAATATTTATAAGGTAAAGGAATGCTTTGAGTTTCATCTGAAAATTCATTTGAGAAGAAAAGATTGGGACTCAATGATGTAAAAACTATGAAATATTTATAAGGTAAAGGAATGCTTTGAGTTTCAAATTTAGGAAAGAAATGTGATGCTCAAAATCATTAAAGGCTATCCAGATATAGTAATCCTCACTTGAAAAAGCAAAAAGAAAGGATTGACAACAATCCCTCAAAAGAAAAGAAAAATATATAGGATTGAAACAAATTCAAATGAAAAAAATAAGTATAAAAGTTAGGAGAAGCTTGAGGGGATGCCTATTCAAAAATTGGCTTCACTTGGACCTCTCTAAAGGGAAAACCTAAATACATTCTTGAACTTATATTATGGATTAGCATCTTTTACTAGTAGTGTTCTCATAAAGTTCCTATCATTTAAATATTCTAAGTGGCTTGATATTACAAAATATAGTCATTCTTGAAATGAATAGAAAACTAGAACTCTTAAACTTGATGACTAGATAATCTTGTACCTAAAGAGTTAATTTAATTACTTGAATTTTTTTCTGAAAATCTCACTATGGTATTTAATTAAATCAAACATACTATTTCTGAATTAAAACATTACTACAATAGATCGTAACTTTTATGTAGTAACAAAATTACTTGAGGATAAGTAATAGCTAAGTTTGGGGGATTTTGACCAAAGGAAAATATGTTGAGATTTTCATACCAATTTTACACTAATTTTGATGATATTGCACTTTAAAGAAAGACATTTTTGATGTTTTGTTGCAGGTATATTGAATTATGGTCATTGGAGGAAAAATATGCAAAAAGGAGCGAATTTGAAGCAAAAAGGATCAAAATATGAAAATTTGAACTAGGGCGCCAACGACGAGCCCAACGGCGCCGACGACAGGTTTTTCCCGAGAGTTCAAAGTCAAATATTCCAGAAGGCCACCGAAGACGCAACAAGTGCATTGAATGTGAACGATTTTTGAGGGGATGCATAGACAACTCTTGGGAAAACTCTTCTACAACTTCAAGAGAAACTTTTGGCCAAAAATTAAGGAGTTGGGTGAGGAAGTTGAAGAGAGTGTAGAGAGTGTGTAGTGTGTGGAGAGTTTAATTTAGGGTTAGATTGTGAGGAATTCTTTGAGAGATTGTAAGAGTGGAGGGAAAATGAGAGATTTCTTCCTCCTTGCCACTTCGAAGAAGAATTCTGTGTACTGTAAAGAAAGGAAGTGATTCAAAGGAACTTCAAGGAGTTTGCTTGGAGAGAAATTATATATAAATGGTATTTAATTACTGTAGCTTGTATGACTTTACTTTTATATATAAATTCTAAGTTTTGTCGTATCTTCCCCATGAGTTCTGAGTAGTTTTCTTTGTCTTTCTCCTTGTCTTGAGATTTTGTGAAATGGTGACCATGAGTTCTAAGTAGTTTTCTCTGTCTTTCTCCTTATCTTGAGATTTTGTGAAATGGTGATTTTAATTGGTTGAGCCTTAAGAATGTTAAAGAACTTGTGATGATCTTTTCACTTTGATCTTAATTTACTTTCAATATGTCCAATTGATTTGTTAAAATATGTTGAGTTTTACAACTAAAGTTAAGATTACATCCAAGATTCACGGAGGTTAAAGTCTTTGAAAGTTGGGTGCAAATAAATAGGGAAATAAAATTATCGGGCGTAGAATTGGAGATTTTAGAGTGACAGACTAAAATCCTCGATTCAGTCCTATCGTTTGGGTGTTGAAGTGTAGATGTTAGCTCTCAAGCGACCAAAGGATAAAGAATAGGTATGTTCCTATTTGGCACTATCCAATTTAAACTAATTCACTTTTTTCATTCACTTTAATTTCTTGACAAGGAGAAGAATGCTTTCTTATATATTGAACATCACATTAGAAACTTTATTAGTAGAATTAGTTATTTAAGAGTTATTAAAATTTCATATTTATTTCAATTGCCTATTAGTGATAAATAAGTAATTTGAACTATATTGTTGTGATTAAGTATTGATTTTCTAAAATCTTAGTTCGTAGCCTCTAAATTACTCCCTGTGGGATCCATATTCAGGAATCCATTAGAGCCCTGTATTACTTGAGCGATACGTATACTTACATTAGTAAGTGTGACTTTATAGTTATTGAACATTTTATATACATCTTTATCGAATCTATAACCGCTAGCAAGTTTTGGCGCTGTTGCCGGGGAATTAAATCTTCTAGCAGCAGTATCAAATTCCTGTATTTATAAGCATATATAAAGTCGCTATCAGCTATAAACTCTCGTAACGACACTGCCTCTGCCTAGTTGGAGAGGTAATTTGTAGTGGTAAGAATAAATATGTGTCCCTTAGAGGATGGAGGGTTTATCAGACCTATTTTGTCCGTGCTCAACACTCGAATGGCCACGTGACAACAACTGGGTGTAGCACATTTGAAGATTGGTGTAAGACCACCATATGCACTTAGCAAAGGTGACACTTTCCGGCTATATCAATGCAATCAGACATCATTTCTAGCCAATAATATCTGAGTATTTTGATCTTCATTTTCATTTTCAGCCTTGACTGGTGAGCTCCACACAATCTGACAGGTACTTCTTTGACGATACCCTATGTTCTGCACTACTTCGACATTGCAGCCACATCTGGTCGAATGATTTTATGTAAAGGACATCACCCATTAGAGCATATGACATAGATTTTATCTTGATGTGGTATGCCTCAGACTTGTCCTTCGGCAACTTTCTAGTCTTCAAATATCCTATTAATGTCTTACGCTAGTCTTTGTTGATGTTAGCAACTACAATAGTCATTCCTTCTTCTTTTTCCAGTAGATGTAAATTGTCAAGGTCGATCCGAGACAAAAATTGTTGCCCATGTATTGTAATGTCAATGTAATCCACTAGTGGACATGCTAATCCTTTTATAATTTTTGTTAAAGCATCGACATAGGCATTGTTGCATCGAGGAATCCTGTAGAGAGTCACACTAAGAATTTGTTCTAGCAGCTTCATTTTGTACCGGTGGTACTTTGCTAATCTTGGTTTCAAAATCATGCACTGTCTGGAAACTTGTTTGATGATGAGCTGTGAGTCACCATAGATGGCAATATCCATTTTGTTCTTTAAGATTGCCAACTCTAACCCGGTGATAAGAGCTTCATATTTTGCTTCATTTTTGGTGCACGACTCTGTCAAGTGATATGTTAATCTGAACATGGTCTTATCTGACATGATGAAAATCAGACCAATTCCTGCTTTACCTGGTAAAACTGTTCTTGATCCTTTTTTTTTGGTTGAAGAAGCTCCATCAAAGTATATTTCTCAATATCTGGCACTGGACAGTTTTATTTGTAGTATCTGTTCAAATGGCAATTCATCGTTGAGTGGGGACCCAGTTGGAAGTGGGTGCACTGCAAGAAAAATGTTAAAATCTTTCACTTGATAGAGCGGAGGGGAACAAATGTTATATCAAATTTCAATAAAATCATCGATCATTTTGCTAGACGTCTATAAAGTGTTGGTAAGATTATCAAATATTGTAATGAATTAACTTTCAAAATAAGCATAATTTTATGTGAAAGCATGTAATGCCTAAGCTTTTGGGTTATGAAAATTAAAGCTAGAAAATGCTTCTCAATAGGTTGATACTTTACCTCCGTCGGTAATAGACGTTGACTCAAGTAGTATAGTGCATTTTCCTTACCCTCATTATTGACTTAAGCTAGCAGGGCTCCGAGAGAGTTGTATAAGGTCACAATATAAAGTATCAGTGGATTTCTCGGGATAGAGTTTGCCAAAATAGGAGGTGTCATTTAGTATTGTTTAACATCCTCGAAGGCTCGCTATAATTTTTCTTCCCAAACAAATTTGACATCCTTTTTAATTAATGCCGAGAAGGGCTGACACCTACATGAGAGATTAGAGATAAAACATCACAGATATGCCAATTTTCTTTGAATGGAACATAGTTATTTCAAGGTTTTGGTATGAGACATTTCTAAGATAACTTTAATCTTACTTGGGTTGATCTCGATTCCCTGATGATGAACAACATATCTTAGAAATTTCCTGAAGGTGATGTCGAATGCGCACTTTATGGGATTCATCTTGATATTTAATTATTGTAATTGTTCAAACAAGGTCCTCAAATTGTACAAATGGTCTATTTTTTATTTTCTCTTAATGAATAAATCATCCATGAAGCACTCCACTTTGTTATGAATGAGGTCATCAAAGATCTTCGACATAACATGTTGATATGTTGCTTCGGCATTCATCAACTTGGATGACATCACTGTGTAGCAGAAAATCCCAATCAATGCTCTAAAAGCTGTAAGTGCTACATCTTCCAAAGCCATCTTGCATTGGTTATATCATGATGACCCATCCATAAAGGAGAAAATCTCATGTGTAAAAGGGATGCTCACCAGCTTTCTAGTATCGACAATGGAAATTCATCTTTTAGACAGGATTTGTTCAAATCCTTAAAGTTGACACATACACAAATTTGTCCATTTTTCCTCTTAACTGGTACAATTTTAGCTAACTATGTGGGAGTACTGCTCTTATCTTACAAAGTTAGCCTCTATCAATTTCTTCACCTCAACAATGACTTATTACTCTATCTCAAGGCGCATCCTTCTAGGAGCTTGCTTTATTGCGGTTATATCTTTGTCCACCCCTAACCTATGCACTACTATTTTTATGGAATATCCTAGCATTTCATCATAACTTTAAATGAAGCAATCCCTGAATTCTGATAATAGCTTGACTAGCTTCATAAATTTTTCCTCATTGAGTAAGGAACTTATAAAGGTAGGTTGGGGCTACTCCTCAGTCTTGAGATTAATTTTCTTCATTTCATCAAAAGTTGATTTAATTTCTTCCTCAAATTTTGGTGGGGCGTGATCTATTAACAGATCTTGAGAGTCATCCTCTACATTAAGGCAATCCTCTTCCAATCTGCTAGTAACAACCATACAAACTTCTGAGTCATCGACTGGTCCTATAGTACCAAATTTGAGACCCTCTTTCAAGTTAGGAGTTTGACTTTTAACATTCCATAATTTTTCTAAAAGTTGTAGCTTATCTTTTGGTATTTATTTTGGAAAATATCCCTATTCAATTAACTTTTGTACACAAGGAGAAAAATAGCCAAAAGGTAATTCAATTAATTCATTAGGATTCTCATCCAAATTTACATAATTTTCAAGATTAGTAGATGTAGAAGCACAGTAAAATTTGATCAGCTTTGAACCAACACTACAGACTTTATTGACCACTAAACTCTCAACATCTTGAGGGTGAATCGAAGTAAGGGTCATGGTATTCACATAGTTGTTGATCCGATCATACATCGAATCATATTCACTTTTCTCGACATTTTCCAAAGATATCTCGCACTATAGTATCTTCTATTTTATTTTCATCATTTCCTCATCAGAGCTTTCTTCATCATTAATGTTGATAGTAGGCTTAGTCCATCCAACAATTGTATTGGTTCTTCCCCGTCCACCCCCCCGGCCTTGACCTCGGGTGCCCGAACTAAAAGAACCCCCACTAACTCTTTGCAAAGAGTGGTGGAAGATTAATGAAGTGAAGCTAAATGGATTTGTCATTGTGATCCTTCTAAATTTTCATTTTTATTTGTGATCACCTCACAAGAGAAGATAGTTTTCTTTGGAGGCGCGTAGTAGGCTGCATCTTCATGAATGCCAACTTCATGAACTGAAAATGGTTATAAATCACCCTTAATGCAATATTCTTCTCCTTCTATGTAATATTTGATGCACTGATGTAGGTAAGATGGAACCATATTGTGAATCTACGGTCAACCATGTAGAGCATTGGAAGAGGTCTCGACACCGATGATATGGAATTTTGCTATTGTTACTAATTCTCCAACTTTCATAAGCATTGTAATCAATCCAAGGGCTCTTTCTCCCTTCTAATTGAATCCTCTTAACATCATTTTATCAATTGTAAGCTCTTGAGCTTCAATATCCAAATATGTCAATGTCCGTAGACTCATTAAGTTAAGTGATGCTACCATATCCACTAAAACTATGGACAACACAAATTTGCCGATGCTGATGGAGATGTAGAGTGGTCGGTTGTGGTTGGTGGTACCAAAAAACAAGTCTTCATTTGTGAAACTTATCCCAGGCTTTTCTTTTAATGAGGAAACTTCATCCAAGGATGCGCTGGCCAGTTGTGCTAAGCAAATCTCTGGGTAAAGTAACTTTGTAACAAGAGACTCTCTTATCTCTTTTGACCGGATTAAAGCATCGTAAATGCTTAATTTGGCCAACAACCTCCTAAGATGAGCTAGCACATTATAATCCACTTTACATAATCCTCTAATCTTTACTTGGTTATGTGGCTCTTCCACTGACAGAGGTGGAGGTAGCTCTTTTTGAATTACTAATTGTTTTCCTTTATCCACTTGAGTTGACCTTGAGGGTAACACTTTCTCGCTGATTTGGTTTATCTTTGTGATTTCTTCTTATTCTTACAATGTTGTAGGTAAATTTTCTACCATTCCTTCTTCATAAGAGAGATCCAAATTGATATCAACTGGTGTGCCATGATGATCGAGGGCTGGCTCCTCACTCCTGGTGCTATCATAACTGGTATCGTCGATATCTTCTTCGTCCTTGTTATTGGATTCATCAGACTTAAGTACGATTTGAGCATCAATTTAGGATGTAAGTTCAGAGTTAGATTGAGCAAATTCAGTTACGTTATAACTAGAAACAAATAAAATGTAGCTGAAATTGTAATCCTTATATTAAAAATACCCTGGTGGGGGTAAAAAGAAAATCATACATGGTCAGGGGTTCGAGGATTTTCTTCCCCGAATACAAGACAACCAATCTAACAGAGGCAACCCCTATCCTACCCGTCGTGCTTTTGATCTTCATGATGCATTCTTCTCTTTATCTTCTAGTTGCAGTGGTTTCTCTGGCAAAATCTCCATCTTCGATTGAGCAAGCCATAGAATCTGAACGGCTGTCTATGCTAAGGCAATCTGAATCTGATCCAGTACCTTCTTGGATGATTTGCTCCAAACTGCACCCTATCCATCCTTTTCTGAAAAGGGATCTATCAGAGTGATTGTCTCGATCGAAATCATATTTATAGAACCTTTTTCAGGCTATTTTAAATATTCTTTATGATTGTTATATTCCCTTATTTAAGATTTTTCTCAAGCCAATCCTTGAAAATGAAATATTCCTCTATGGTATGCCCAAGCATTCTGTGGTATGGGTAGTAATTGGGCTGATCTTTCTTGTCAACTTCCTCAAGTTTCCTTGGATCTGAAATTATGAACTTAGGCTTCTTTATTAGGCTTCTGAATATTCTAGGTACAACTTCATCTTTGAAGGAATATACCATGCTCTTTCATTTTGAAAGGGTCAGACCTTTCTTATTCACTGTTCGATATGATCCTCCATGATGCGACTGCTGGCTAGGCTGGCCATATTGTTGTGTTCCTTTCTGAGCATGCTATGACGATGGTTGGGAATTTTGACGAGAATGTTCTACCTTTATCTTCATTGGTTGTTTTCTCTTATCAACCGTTGCTACTGTCCCAGACTTCTTCTAAAATATTCAGGCTATTCTTGTCTTTTCTGATTTCTCCTAAGCATTCATGTGTTTAACTTCCTCGTACAGATTGCTAGCTTTGCTGAGTATTTTCTTGAAGGACTTCATGGTGGGTCCCTTAAGTATGAAAGCTACTATCCCATGAATGCCTTTCAGTAGGATCTCAATCACATGATGTTTCTGTAGCCGCAGTTCAGATTTCATGCTATGTTTTCTCCACCTCAAGATATAATCTATTAGAGTCTCGTTAGGCGCTTACTTCTCTACTACGAGAACTCTAATAGAAATATGATGTTGCATTCTAGCAAATCTCTTTACAAATAACTATTCCAACTCGATGAATGTTTTGAAAGATCCGTTGGGAAACTTGGCATACCAATCAAATGTTATCCCTGATAAGTTGCTCACAAACTGATATAAAAGCAAGTTTTCATTACCTTTAGTATTGCCATATTTGGTTCAGAAGTGCGCTATGTGATGCCTGGCATTTCCAATTCCATAAAATATCTTAAGGTTTTGTGACACGAAACATTTTTGGTAGGGTACGACATCACACTCTTCCGGGTAAGGTCTACCCTTTAAAATTAATGCATCACACTTAGATTGGGCTAAGGCCTCCTAAACTTGTTTGACCATTTATTTAAATTCTTTTTCTGGTACGACACTTAGTAGACAATCTTTCTTCTGTTGATCATCTCTGTTACTTTTGGTAACTTTCTTCTATTGAGCATCTCAAATTTTTCTTTGATTATTGATTCTTTGATTATCTTAAGATATGGGGGACTGTGCTCAACATTGATACACCTAAAATATATAGTGTTTTTAGATGCAATTTATACTTATTTTTTAGATATTGGGCTTTAATGGATGGTATTTGTGTGTTTTTCTTTCAGGTATCGGTAAAAAGGTGAAAACTGATTAAAGGAGTGAAAAAAAATCACATTTCGGGCAAATGAGAGAAAATTGGGCAAGAGAGTTTTGGCGCCTAAGCGCCAGATCTGGTGCTTAAGCGCTGGTTAAACATAGAAAGCCACGCCTAAGCGCCAAAGGCCCTGCGCTTAAGTGCCAGTGGCAGTTATTGGATGAGTAAATTCAATTTTTGAAAAATTTTAAAGTTTTTGAGGTACCCATTGGGTTAATAGGTGGTTACAACCACCATGGATGAAAATTATTGGGAAAGGAGGCATCTCTTAGAGAAATACATCAAATCAAGACATTTTTTGAAGAGATACGAAGGTACCTTTAAGAGATTTATAAAAGAATGAAGATTGAGTCTTTGAAAGTGTGCTTGAAAAGAGAAATTTTTGAAAGTTCTTGAATTGGAGAGTTAGTTCGGAGAGATTTTGTTGCACCAAAATATTTATTTTATCCTTTTTATTTTAGTTTTTATATTGAGTGTTTTAAAAGAGAAGTGATTCAAAGGAACTTCAAGAGTTTGGTGAAGGACTTGAGATAAGTTTTTATCTTTTGTTTTATGAGACATTTTGGTTTTAATTAAGACTTGTTAATGGCTTAACAAAGATTTCTACTTTAAAACAAAAGTGTGGTTTTGTTTTCTCTATGAATTCTGAGAAATTTCTTTTATCTTTCTTCTTAAAATGATAAGTAATTAAGTGTTGGATGGAAGTTGTGGAGAGTATTTGATTCGGAAGAAGTTATGATGATTTAAATCCATGAACTTCATTTACTTCTTTTTTGGCCAATCCAGATGTTAAAATTTGTCGTAACAACATGTAAGAACCGTGCTGGTATTGTCTCAGTCAATAATTGAAAAGAATCACATGAGGTTGTATGAATAAAATAGTTCATATGATTGAGTGCAAATAAATAGGAAAATATTCATTGAAGGGTGTAGAGTTAGAGTTAAGGTGATGGGTTAAAGCCCCCAACTTGGTTTATTGTTTTAGGTTCTGATACGGGAATGTTAGCCCCCACGTGGAGGGAATCGAGGGAACTCTAGAGTGAAAGCTAGTATCTTCCTTACCTAGCCGATCTGCAGAACTATTCAAACTTTAAATTAGCAAATATTCTTTATAACATCTCTAGTAAGGGTAAAAAAGATTATTGCTCCTATTTGGCACAACACAAATTGTATACTTCTACAACAGAATTCCTATTACTTATTACTGATTCATGATAAGAAGAAAGATATTTTTCATCTTTAGTGTTTTTCTTCTGCAAATACTCTAGTTATCTTTTTAAATTGTTATTGTTCTATCAAAATATTGAAAATACAAAAAATATTAAATTCTTATTACTATAAGAATCATCTTTAGTTTAAATAATTGGCTTTTTAAAAATAGAATGTTTCTAAAAGTGCATATTGCATAATCTCCTTATGGGTTCGATATTCAGGTCTTAATCAGAAAGTCCTATATTACTTGATAATGGTACGTATACTTGCATAATATCCCAATATATATAAATTAAAAGTTAAGTTCTTATTTTTCTTCAGGATCAAGTTTTTGGTTTTATTGCAAAAGAATAAAATATAAGTGAAAAATATAATCAAAATTAATGTTATAATGTTGCACATAAGCAAGAAGTTGAGATCAACTTTTTGGCACCGTTGTCGAGGAGAAATTGATTTTAAAAGTAAATTTCTATTTTCAAAATGTTTTATTTAAACTTTAAAAGTTATTGTATCTTATTTTGAGTGTGTTTTTTTTATTTTATTATATGTTAGTGTATGCGTAGTTAAGGTTTTGAAGGACTAGTGCCCTATGATTATGAATTAGAGAGAACTATTAGAAAAATTTGAAAAACCAAAAAAATTAAAACTCTTGATAAACCTGAAAAAATTACAGAAATGGCAGACCATAACAATCATAATGCTGAAATTCATCAAGAGTTTAGACCTCTAAGATATTATGCCAACCCTACTATAGATGAACTTCATTGTAGTATTCAAAAACTGACGGTAGTGGCTAATTCATTTGAGCTTAAACCTGTTATTATTCAAATGACATCAAATAATCAGTTCGGGGGATCACCAACTGAAGATCCAAATTTACATCCTGCCAATTTTCTAGAATTATGCGCTACATTTAAATACAATGGTGTATTTGATGATGCCATAAGACTATTTAAATACAATGGTTATTTCCTTTCTCACTCAGGGATAGAGCTAAGATGTGGTTGAATTCATTAGCACCTGCATCTATTAGAACTTGGGGTGATTTAGCTAAAAATTCCTTGCTAAATATTTTCCACCATAAAAAACTGCAAAGCTTAGAAATGATATTACATCTTTTAATCAGTTTGAAGGGGAATTTATTTATGAAGCATGGGAATGATTTAAAGAAATCTTAAGAAAGTGTCCACACCATGCTATAACAGATTAGTTAATAATTCAAACTTTTTATAATGGATTAGTTGGGTCTCTTAGATCAATTATTGATGCCACTGTTCGTGATTTATTAATGTCAAAACCATTTCATGATTCTTATGATTTAATTGAAGAGATGGCTACCAATAATTTTAAATGGCCTTTTGAGAGTTTGAATCCTAAGAAAGTAGCCAATATTCATAAAATTGATGCATTTACCATTTTAGCAAATCAAGTTGCTGCAATTTCAAGTAAGTTAGACCAATTTGGAATGAATTTTTCTCAACCAATTTCCATGATTGAAGAGAATTCATTAGGCCAAATGGTAGATTCTCAAGCATCATTAGAAACTGTGAATGCCATAAATGACAAACTGAATAATCCATATTCAAGTTAATATAACCCAGGTTGGAAGAACCATCCCAACTTTAACTGGAATAAAGTTTAGGTGGTAATAATTAGCAATGGGGGAACAACCAAGTAAACCCATTGGGAAACTGGAACAACCAAAGGAATAATAATTATAGATCTACTTATCCTCCAGGTTTCAACAGTAATACAAAATTTAAGGAGAAGAAGTGATCTACAGAAGAAGCGGTGTTACAAATGGGAAATCAATTACAAAGTCAAGGAGCTACTATTAGAAATATTGAGAATCAACTTGGGCAAATTGCAAATTCATTAAGTAATAGATCCCAAGGAACACTTCCTAGTAATACTAAATCAAATCAAAAAGATCAAATTAAAGAGCAAGTAAAATCCGTTCAGCTTAGAAGTGGAAGAGAGTTGGAAGGTAGGGTTCAAAAAGAAATTGAAGAAGAGAGAGAAGAAATTGAAGAATCAAAAGAGGACACTTCAAAAGATTCTAAAAGACTGATTTCTCCGCTAAAAATTGATTTGAAAAAATCACCACCTCCATTTCCTCAGAGACTTCATCAGCAAAATTTAGATAAGCAATTTTCAAAATTTCTGGAAATATTTAAGAAGCTTACAATTAATATTCCATTATTTGAAGCCTTAGAACAAATTCCGAGCTATGTAAAGTATTTGAAGGATATTCTGAAAAGAAAAAAGAAGTTTGAAGACAATGAAACTGTTGCACTTAGTGAGGAGTGCAATGCGATAATTTAGAAGAAGCTTCCTTAAAAGTTTACAGATCCTGGTAGTATTACAATTCCATGTGCAATATGAGACAGATTTTATGGGAAAGCTTATGTGATTTAGGTGCAAGCAATAACCTTATGCCATTATCAATATTTAAAAGTTCTGGATTAGGAGAAATAACCCCTACTACTGTAGCTATGTAGTTAGTCGATCATTCGATAACATACCATAAAGGAATTATAGAAGATGTCCTAGTGAAAGTGGATCATTTTTCTTTCCTGTTGATTTCATTGTGCTAGATATGGAGGAAGATAAAGAGATACCTATCATTTTGTGGAGAACTTTCCTAGCCACATGAATAACAATGATAGATGTGTAAAAAGGGGAATTAATAATGCATGTCAGTGATCAAACTATTACTTTTAACATTTTAAGATCAATGAAATACCCTACAAAAGATAAAGATGATGAATGTTTTAGAATGGATGCTATAAGATATCTAAGTGAATGCCATTTCAAAATAACTTATGAAGAAAAATTTGAAGTACAAGACTTGGAACACGAGCAAGAAGAGGAATTAAATTAATGTGAAGATCTTTTTAAGGATGATTCAAATTATGTCAGAGAAAGTTTTGAAATTTTGGACACGAAAAACAAAAATAAATCATTTTGTCCATCTATTGAAAAACCTCTAGAGCTTGAGTTGAAGTTACTTCCTGATCATTTAAAATATGTCTTTTTAGGAGATTCCTCTAGTTTACCAGTTATAATTTCCTTAAAATTAACAATGGAAAATGAAGAAAGTTTGATGAAAGTTTTGAAAAATTTTAAGAAAGCCTTTGAATGGACAATTGTTGATATTAATGGAATTAGTCCTTCAATTTGTATGCATAGAATTTATATGGAAGAGAACTGCAAACCCAGGGCTGATCCTGAAAGGAGACTAAATCCTGTTATGAAACAAGTTGTAAAGAAAGAAATTTTAAAATTGTTAGATGCTGGAATTATCTATCCTATTTCAGATAGTGCATGGGTTAGTCCAATTCACTACGTTCCTAAGAAAGGAGGAGTAACTGTAATTGTGAATGAACATAATAAGTTAATACTCACTAGATAAGTTACAGGGTGGTGAATATGCATTGATTATAAAAAATTAAATCTTGCCACTAGGAAAGATCATTTTCCATTACCCTTTCTAGATCAAATGCTGGTGCATAAATTCTTTTATTTTCTAGATGGATATACTGGTTATCACCAAATTCAAATATCCCTTGAGGATCAAGAGAAAACAACTTTTACCAGTCCTTATGGTACTTTTACCTTTAGAAGAATGCTCTTAGGTTTATGTAATTCCCTTGCTTCATTTCAAAGATGTATGATGACAATTTTTTTGATTTAAAGGGATTGAAGTATTCAAAGATGACTTTTCAATGTTTGTAACTTCATTTGAATTGTGTTTAGAACATTTATCCAAAGTTCTTAAGCCCTGTGAAGAAATAAATTTAGTCCTTGATTGGGAAAAATGTCAATTTATGGTAGAGGGAGGAATTGTATTATGTCATCAAATATCAGAAAATGGTGCGGAAGTAGATCCTGCTAAAATTCAAGTGATCGCTAACTTACCTTATCCAACAAATGTAAGGTAAATTAGGAGTTTTTTAGGACATGTTGGATTCTACAGGTGATATATTAAAGACTTTCCAAAGATTGTTAAGCCTTTATGCCATTTACTGGAGAAAGATATTATTTTCAATTTTGATGAGGAATGCCTAAAATCTTTTAAGTTATTAAAAGAAAAATTAATCACTGCACCAATTATAGTTTCACCAGACTAGGGAAAACCTTTTGAATTGCTGTGTGATACTAGTGATTATACTATTGGAGATGTTTTAGGACAAAAATATGATAAAATTTTCAAAGTTATTTACTATGCTAGTAAAACTCTTATAGAAACTAAAATTAATTATACAACTACTGAAAAATAGTTATTAGCAATAGTGTTTGCTTTTGATAAATTTAGATCATATTTGATTGGAACTCATTATGTAGTGCATACAAATCATTCTGATATTAAGCATTTAATGAAAAAGAATGATGTTAAACCTATACTTATACGATGGATTCTTCTTTTGTAAGAATTTAATTTTGACAAAGTGGATCAAAAGGGGATTAAAAATCAAATTGCTGATCATTTGTCCAGGCTTGAGTTAGAAAAACCACTCTGTTTTGAAAAAGAAATTAATGAGCATTTTTCAGATGAAAAATTGTTCACTATTAATGAGTGGTGTATTCCGTGGTATGCCAACATTGTAAACTTTATTGTTACTGATATTATACCCTATGGAATGACATACCAACGGAAGAGGAAAATTATTTCTGAAGCTAAGACTTATTTTTGGGATGACCCATTTTTATATAAATAAGGAAAAGATCTAATTATTCGAAGATGTTTATCATTATGAGAAACTTATGAGATTATCCAAAAATGTCATAATTCTAATTTTGGGGGACATTTTGGTGTTGATAAAATAACATACAAAATACAAAAATGTCATAATTCTGATTTTGGGGGACATTTTGGTGTTGATAAAATAACATACAAAATGATTCTATTGGCTTACAATTTTTAGATATGTTAATGCTTATATCAAAACTTGTGATCGATGTGAAAGAGTAGGCAATATTTCTAGAGGAAATGAGATGCCCATCAGTTATATGCTAGAAGTTGAAATATTTGATGTTTGGGGATTAAATTTGATGGGACCATTTATACCATTTTTCGGAAATTTATATATTCTGTTAGCAGTGGACTATGTATCCAAATGGATAAAAGTGTTGCTTTACCTCGATGTGATGCTCAAAGTGTTGCAACATTTTTGAAAAAGAACATATTCTGTAGATTTATGATGCCGAGAGTTATCATTACTGATGGGAGAAATCATTTAAGAAATTCCATAACGGAAAAGTTATTAAAGAAATATCATATATATCATAGGATTGCTACTGCTTATCATCCTCAGATAAGTGGTTTGGCTGAATTATTCAATCGAGAAATTAAAAGAATTATGAAAACATCTATGAATCCAACAAAAATGGATTGGTCAATTAAACTTGACTATGCTTTGTGGGCTTATAAGACTACATACATAACTCATATAGCTATGTCCACATATAGGCTAATATTTGGGAAAACTTGTCACTTACTAGTTGAACTTGAGCATAAAGTATATTGGGCAATTAAAGAGTTCAATTATAATATGAAAGATGCTGGTAAGAAAAGATTATTATAATTAAATGAGCTTGAAGTGATAAGGAATGAATCTTATGAGAGTGCTAAGATTTACAATGAAAAGATGAAGATGTGGCATGATCAAAATATTCTTACTAAGGATCCTTACTAAAGATTTTTAGCCAAGGCAACAAGTTTTGCTATATAATGCAAGGTTAAGATTATTTCCAGACAAACTTAAGTTCAGGTGGATGGGCCCATTTATTGTGATAAAAGTTTATCCTTATGGAGCTGTGGATATTAAAGATCTAAGTCTGAGAAAATATTTAATGTTAATGGACTTAGACTGAAACTTTATTTTATTTAGGATCAGCATAAGTTTAATGATGGAATGATGTTGGGTCAACCAGAATAAGCACTGGTTACGTCGGGCTGACGACATAAAACCAAGCTCTTTGTGGAGGCAACCCATAATTATCAGATTGTTTTTGTATTGATTGCTATTTTATGTGTGATTAAGAAAATTGGGGTAATGTTTTTGTGACTATTATGTGCTAGTATTGAATTTACGATTTTATTTAGTGACTTAGACATGTTAGAATAAGAATTTGGACATTAAGTTGACTAGTGTAAGAATGTGCACTGGCGCTAAAGCACCAGATTTGACGCTTAAGTGCTGCAGTTTTAACACATGTGCAAAATTCAAATTCTAGAAGGGAAAACTGCTAATTAGTTTGTAAAAACATGCCAAGTCAGTTCCTAGACGGGATTAGGAGTTATTAGAAGGATTTAAGCCTATGAATGGATGAGTTTTATGAAGCAAATTTACTCGGGATCATTTCTAGCTCTAAAGTCTGAGAGAGAGATTTTGAGATGAAGTCTTCATGGGAGATGGATTTGAAAAAGAAGGAAGAGACCATGAGGAAGAAATTCATTAGTCAAAGTGCACAAGAGATGTATAACAGTTTCTTAGCCGTTAGTATTGAAGGGATATTAGAGAAGATCAACATAATTGAGAATACCATGTTCTTACTGAAGACTAAGGTATTGGAGATTCATGCATATCTTGAGCATATTGGATGGCAATTGAAAGTCTAATTTAGGCACACTAGTTATATAGAGGAAGCATATAAGGAGATGTTTCTTAAGCAAAAGTGGATTGAAGAAGAATTTAACAGAGCACGTCACCACCGTCCGTTTTATCAACTTTATATTGCAATTGCCGCAGGAGAGATTAATGAAAGACCTGAGTTTGTCCCTTTAAATGGAGAGTGGAATTAAGTTCTATGTTTAAGTTTATTTGTTTGGAGTCATTGTATTTACATGTTAGTGTTTGTTTTTAGTGTTTATGACTTTTTATGAGTTTAATTGTAATATGAGTGATAATTGTTTTAATTTAGGAAAATTTCTCATCCGAGACTATTTAGAGTGAGAATTAAGTGTTAATTGTTGTTGTACTTGTTTGTTAATTAATATAAGTTTTTTTGTGTGAAAATTTGTGTTATTCTTAGCCTCTTATTAAAATAGTTATTATGGAGAATTTTGAGAGAGGGGAGTTATAAGAAGTTGAAAATAGTCATGTAAGTGCTATGAGACCATTTAAGGGTGGGTTACTTAAGAAAATAGTGCATTGCACTTTAATTTGAAAATTTTGAAAATTGTGCACTGGTGCCTAAGCATCACATCTCGCACTTAAGCATGAGCTAACCCAAAAGGCAGGCCCCTAAGCACCACTTATCCACACTTAACGGTTAAAAGTGAAATTTCAGCCCAAAAATCACCATTTTTAATGCCACTGTCACCTTCAATCTCTTGAGTTTGTAATTTTTGAGGGCTAGGGCACATCTAAAATGAAGATTTCCTGGTGGAATCAGGTGAAATTTGCTAGATCCAAGTTTCTTGAGGTAAGTGCTTTACTTCTATGCAAAAAGTTTCGATTTTCACCATGTATTTTAAGCACATTTGGAGAAATTCGAAAATCAACTATTCATGGTGAAAAATGAGGAAAATCTATGGAAATTGCATGGGAAGTTTAGTTTGTGCTTTTGGAAGTTTAGTTTACTAGTTTAGATTTGATTTTTGAATATACTTTTGGAATTTATAAAATTTGTAGAATGGCACTAAGAATGAAGAGGATCAAAGGAAAGAGCCCTTTTGATTCAAGTAAATTTGTTAGTTCAAAGGCTCAAGATCAGTACAGTGAAGTGTTTCAATCATGAAAACTGATTCAGGAGCATTGTTATAAGAATCTAGGTGGAGAAGTGGAATATCTGATTATTCGCCGATAGTGGGAATAATTATGTTCTTTTTCTGCTGTTGTCATTATTTTTGTTGTTAGGGAGTTCTATGCTAACCTCTCTGAGGCTGAAGACAATAGAGTTATGGTTCAAGGAAAGTTGGTACATTTTTCACCAGAGGTAATCAACTTGTTCTATCATCTACCACCTGACACCTTATGTTTTTATGCAAATTATAGTCCGACTAAGGCGGAGCTAGATGAGATTATTTCTTACTTGACTGTTGAAAGAGGACATTGGAAGATCATTAATGAAAGGAGAGTCAATTTTCCAACTTCAAAGTTATGTGCACCTTCAAAGGCCTGGAACTATTTTTTTTTTTGCTTATCTGCTACCAATAAATCATCTCAGTGAAGTGGCCAGAAAGAGAGCGACGTTAAATTATTGTATTCAGGAAGGAATGATCATCAACATTGGTGCTTTGATTTGTCAGACTATCATCAGTTCTGTCACAGCTGTTACTACTACAGGTCTAGGATTTGCTTCCTTGATCTTTTCTTTGTGTGTGCAGGCTAGAGTTAAATATGATAGCTGGGAAGAAGTATTATTACCTCTAAAGCCCACACTAAGGTGAATGTGAAGACTTATTCTAAGCATTCTATTTTTGTCTAGAGAAGAGGATTTTCTAGGAGTTATGGAATGGAGACGTCTACTGCTTCTACCTTTGCTACTTCTACATCTAGACCATCTAGCTCACGTGCTTCTACATCTAAACGTGAGTCTACTGAGACTCGAGACACATTATTATAGAAGATGATGGACAATATTAACTGTACCACTGATAAAGTTTAGAATTTAGAGCATTTGCAGATCTTCAGGCTTCTTTGGTTCTGGAAGTCAGAATTCTGAATTTTTCATCAGACTCTTAAACATTTTGGAAATAGCTTCATTTTTGAAAGATTATACTATCGCCCGTCTTTCTGCAAAGGATACCTTTCTTCTTTGAGACGACTCTCCTTGAAATGGTTGTTGACTAGACTGGCTAGTCTGTTTCTGAGTTTGTTGAGATGAAGGCGGATGAGGATTTTCTGCATAAATCTTCATTGGTTGCTTCCCTTTATCGACGGTTGCAACTGTCCCAGATTTCTTTTCAAAGGCCTTGGTAACTGTTGACCTCAATTTTGGTTGAGGTCTAAAAACTTCTTTAGTAGCGTAGGTCTAGCCATATGACTTTCCTATTAACTAGTCTTAGAAAACTAGAAAAGGTATCTTCACCATTAGAAATTCAAAAACTCTTCTCTTTACTCAACTTGAAATTTCACATACTGATCTTAACCTCTAGCACTTAGTAGGTAAGATCATTATGAGAGCACTCAAGAGGAGTTCCTATAGGACTACTTAGACTTAGGATTTACCGTCGGGTTAGTTTGGAGCTAAGGTACACAGTACCTTCATAATACCCTGGCTAAGATCAATACAATAGAGCCCAAAATGGGGATTTCATTGATCCATGGTTCATTTAGAATGGATATTTATCCAATTCTAATTGAAATACTCCTTTTGGGTCTTTTGCCCTAGACACCTCCAAATTACCTAACTGCCCTTGGAACCCAAATTTGGCCAAAATTCCCAAATTTTGTCAAAATACCCAAAACTGATCAAAATTCATTCCAAACACTTTGAATACATCCAAATTTGCCAAAATTGACAAAAATGGCCAAATTACCAAAATGCCCCTCCATGGCCCAAAAATCCAAAAAAATTCCAAAAATTCTCAAAAAAAAATCCCAATAAATCCAAAATATTTCCAATTTCATTTTTTCCAGCTACACCTTGGTCTAATTTGGTCAATTTGACCATCTTTGACCAAAACCCCCAAATGAGCCCTAATATTGGCTAATACCCCAAATCTCAACAATTGAATGTCTTAAGCCTCAAATTGGCATCCAATTTTTGTTGAAAATCCTTTATAAGGTCATTTGTGACCAAACACAACAATCAATTTGAGCTTAGCCCAAAGCTAGCTTAAGTTTGACCCAAATTAGATCCATATGCCTAAATTGGGTCTAAATCCAAATTTCATCAAAATCCACTAAATCAACTTCAAAACAATTTT
>JXCR01143401.1:3483-17321 GCA_002079205.1 Phalaenopsis hybrid cultivar
TGTCGCTTTAATCAACTTTAATATGCCCATAATAAAATTTAAAGAACTTTAACCATAGGGTCACTTGATTTGACATTATAACCAAATGACCTAGAAAACTTGAACTCTGCTACAACGAGGAGCTTGGAGCTTACATGGTAGGCAGTCCGGCCATCTTCAACAGCAAGAGGATCTAGACTAATAAATCCCTTCCTTAGCTTTAAACAACAAAGCCGTAGGATATCAAGTTAGTTTTCTTAGTGCAACATAAATCCTCAAACACATCTTTTAGGCATTTGTACAATCCTGTTTTATAATCTAAGCCCTAACTCGCCTTAGGATTCGGAGGTAGTCGTTTGTCACAACTTAAATCCTCACATCTTCAAGGTTATTTGTGTTGATTGCTTCACACAAATGTAAATCGTAATAAATAGAGAAAAATTGCAGGATGAAACATCTAAATGATTTCTCCAAAATTGAAGCCAAATAATAGGATGGCTTGGGAAGTCACCGAATTTCTCCTTCGGATCCGTGACATCCTAGTGTTTCCTCCTTTGGACTCCAAAACAAAATGTTCCAAATTTGAACCAATCCCTTTCATATTTCTCCANTGATTTGAGGTAAAATGCTCTTTCATTTAAACTATGAAAATTATGGGGTCAGTTTGACTTCATCTTTTTCAAAACTAACTTTTAAAAAGTCCTTCCGAAGCGGGCAACGGGATTTCAATTTCGATGACCGACAGCTTCTTACGGGCATAACGTCCTTCCGAAGCGGGCAACGTGATTTCAATTCTGATGACCGACAGCTTCTTACGGGCAAACCGTCCTTCCGAAGCGGGCAACGGGATTTTAATTCCGATGACCGACAGCTTCTTACGGGCGTCCCTGGGCAACAGGATTTCAATTCTGATGACCGACAGCTTCTTACGGGCAAACCCCACACCAAAAATAGTGCCGACAGCTTCTGGCGACTCCGCTGGGGACCCGCTTCTCTCCGTTAAAATCAAGAAAATATTATCTTCATATATCGGTAATGTGTCCATATCCCATTGGACCAGATTACCCTTCTTCTATTGACATACTTTNTCTTTGGTCGAACCCTCTTCTTCTCGGCTTTCCCCCTTCGCCGGCGAAGCCTCGTCAGACGTGTAAGCCTGCTGCCGGTGTTTCACTAGCTCGCATTCATCTCTTTACAAACAGAAGAGAGGGTAGAGTTTAACCCTCTCCCTTGCATTTTCCTTTGCGGGGCACCGACGAGTTACTACTCCGCCTCGTCAACCCTCATTTCCCCGGTGGTCGGAATGTTGTCGGAGTGTCCTACCGTCCGCGGGCAGCGACGGTACATCAGATTGAAGAGGCGTGGATGCATTTTCTGTTGCGAGGAAAGCTTCTCTTCTTTTGCCATCATCAAGCGATCATCTCTCGCGAAGGTATTTTTTTGGTGTCGCATATTTTTATATGCTAAATTATTTTTTTTTTGGTACTTTGCATACCTCTTGCTCTCATTACATCTCCCATCTTTTTTATTATCCTGTGCACACCCTACGACGCACACTAGAGCATGGATTGGACGTCGGCGAGCTTGGAGCGAGCAAAGAAATGCGTCTGCAACCGTCACGGTGGTGAGACTTTCTACCTCCTAGCCAGCCTTAAGAATAGTGGAGTCTAGGCGTGTCGGTTCGATCGCCCACATAGGGTACGTGCGCCGATGTGGGTCGGCGCAACGAGGCGCCTGCATGATGGATCGTTGGTTTTCGTAGAGCCAGCCTTTAGGTTAGGACTTCCTGTGTGTGGCCAAATACCCTCCGTAGATCCGAGTGTCTCCCCTTCTGTTGCAAACCTTAGCATAAGTCCCGATGGGTCGGAGTCCCTCACTCCCCTTGCTTTGGATTCCCCAACTTTACTTGGAGAAGTTGGGAGGTCGAACTTGGCAAAGCGAGGGAGGCTTTGTAGCTGGCTCGCTTTGCAAAGTTTGGAGGAGTTTGCAAAAATAGGAAAAGCTTTGTAGCTATCCTATTTCGCGACATCGTGGAGAGTTTTCCCCTCGGAGATCCAGGGAGAAATTCCCCACATTTTCTCACCAAAGAAAGAGGCGGCGGTGCCGCACATCCAAAGGTCTAAACCTTAGGTCTTCAAGGTGAGATCGTTAGCACGAGCCCAGTTTGCTATCTGCATGTTGATTTGAGGCATATTGCATTTTTTGCTTGGTGCATATTGCATTTCACCTGGCTCCGACTCGTTGCCCTGACCTGACGAGCATATTACTTTGCTTCGATCAGCCGCCCCGACCTGACGGGCATCCCACTTTGGTTCGACCGACCACCCCGGCCCGATCGACCGATCACTTTGGTTCGACCGACCGCCATGATCCGGTCGACCGATCACTTGTATGTTTGTTTTGCTTTTGCAATTATATCGCATGTTTGACTACTTGCATGTTACATCATATGTGTTTGCATTTGCATTTACACTTAGGTGATGCTCCACAGTGAGAATCACCACTTTCTTCGAGTCACTGTCTCCACGGTACACCTATCTTTCGGGCCCCTGTCGCCACGACACGCCCATCACTTTTGGTCACTGCCGCCTCGTCACACCTTCAGGCCGCTGCCTCTACGGCACGCCTACTCATTGGGTCACTACCACTACAGCATACTCATTTGTTCGGGCCGCTGCCTCCATGGCATGCCTACCTTATCCCGAGTCACTGCCTCACGGTACACTCATCACTTTTGTCACATGACTGATTGCATTTGCACTTGCATGTTTGCATGGATAGCAAACCAGGCTCGTTAAGAGAGTGACCTTATGTTGGTCGTGATGCCTTAATGAGCATTGTTTGTCGAGTTGATTCTGGTGAGCAATGCAAGTTAAGTCATCGGGATTGACACGAGTATGGCTGTGCTAAAGATCTAATAGATTTAACTCGTGTCACAACTCTTTGTGACACCCTTTAGATTCTTTGGATCTTTAGGATGGGGTCGGTATGACGACCGTGTCAAAGTCATACTATACTCAGACCTACCCCACGCTTAGATACTAGGTTGACGCACTTTTTGTTAGATGGTGTGCTAGGCTAGGATTTAGGGTGTTAGGTAGTCTTTTTGATGCCTGACTATTGTTCTCTGCTGAATTGGTTGCCCTAGTCAGGTATCTTTCTTATGCAATGTGCTTGTGATGTGATTGTATGCTGCATATGTGTGGTAGTATGTTATGGCGTTCTTCTGCAGGGAGCCATGCCTATTTATTTGCACCCACACAGGTACCGCTATAGGGGGAGCAAATAATGATTTCTGACCATTTTTGCTTGCAGGTGCTATTAGCTCCCCCACTTTTAAGGCATGGCTCATAATACATTATTTGCATGTGAGCTTTCCCACTCACACTTATTTTCATGCAATATTGAGTTTTTATTTTCTAAGAGAGTTCTATAGCAGAAATAAGATACAGGCACGGGTTCTGAGACGTTCGGCGCGGGAACCACGTGGAGGGGACCAGGAGCTGATGCTCGTGCCCCGTATCTTAATTCTGCATTTTTTATTGATGTATAGAATTAGGACCGGACATGTCTATGCGGAGTCCGACCACCTTTTGCTTTTCTGGGATGTGTTGCCGACCCAGCGGCACCGGCCTTTTATTATTTTGATTTGGCTTGCCTTGCTTTTTGCATCATATTGCATGTCTGCATTTGCATGTGTTTTCCTTGTTTCTGTTTGTGATTATCTGGGATTTCACGATATAATCTAGGCTCATTAAGGACTCTAAAATTATAATTTTCTACAAAATCCTAAATAAAATATTCAAGAAATTAACATTAAGGATTCTAAAATTGTAATTTTCTACAAAATCCTAAATAAAATATTCAAGATAATTAAAAATTAGGATGTTAAAATATTCAGGATTTAAAAACTTTCACATTAACTTTCCTGCTTATATTAATAGGCCTCCACAATACTTAAGGACCGCTCTAGATAACTGCATCATATTTGCACGTCTCAAGGAGGAGTCCCCGTGCTTCTTCAACCTGACTGACCCAGCATACCTCTTTATAGATGGTTGTCTAGTGCGCCTAGGGTGTTAGAAGGCTCCCTGACCCAGACAGGGTGTAAGTCCTTTTATTTGGAGCGTTTTGTAGCTGAACCTCTATTTTCTTTTCTTTCCTCAGGCATCCTTGCCACTTTGGCAGGTATAAGTCCCACCTCTTGAAGCTCCAGCTTTGAGTCATAGGATAGAGTTTCGTTTATTTGACCTTAGGGCTACCGAGGTTCCCGTGGATGACACAATTCACAGATTCCTGACCGGGGATCTCAGGACGTGTTGGGTCAACTACCTTCACGACCAGGTAGACTTAGAGTCCCAGTAGCTGTGGATGAAGGGTCTGTGGTACCCCGACCCAGTTACCTCTACCTTTTAGGATCACTCTACCATCCTTTTTGTTGAGCCCCTTTGAGCCCTGTCGCTCCTTGACTTCGTTGATATCATTTTTGACGGCCCGATGCCGATGAGTTGCCGCCCGTTTGGGATACAATGATTTGTCGTCTGCCCTATGGCCCGGACGTGCTTTGACGTGTTGGGATATCCCCATTAAGATGATTTAGGTTATTTTGTGGGCCCCGTGTGCCGATGAGCCGCTACCCATTCGGGATGTGAGAGACTCACTCTCTGACCGATGGCTTAGCACAAGCTTTGAAGCATCGGGACTGTTCCCACACGGAATAATCTTTCTTTGAGTACCTATTGCCCCAGGTTCAGGATAATCCAAGCGAAACTCCTTTTATCGAAAGTATTCTTGGGTCCCCCCAAGATGTAATTAACCAAGTGGGATACGTCCACTTGGGAGTGCTCTTGCCCCAGAACAGGCACCTACACCTGAATCTCTAGTTATGGGTAGTCTACGTAGGTATTCTTTTGCGGATATCGGTTTAAGGTGCTTTTGCCCGATCTTGTTTAGGAGGACACTCTTAACCTATCCTTTTGAGGTTTACCGCACGTAGGCTCTCCACGTTTTGTGTTTTCTCTTGTTTGTCGCTTTGTCGTATGTGCTTCTTATTCGTTTCCTCTCCTCTTCAAATCACATATATGATTCGGGAGGGAGATTTATTCGAATGGGAGAAGTATACGACGATCGATAAGCTGGCGACTCCTTCTAAAATAAAGGAGATAAAAATAAACGAAAACAATCAGCTCTTCCATAGACAGCTTCTTCTCCTTAATTTGAGTGTTACTGTTAAATCCTGGAGCTAACAAATTAAGCAGTAGAGAATCTATGCATAATATCATATTTCTTAATTAATTTTTTTATTCTCTTATTCCTGAAATTTAATCCTCCATCAGTAATAATTACTCTCAACATTCCATATCTTATAAAAATATTTTTAATTAAAAATTTAAAAACACTCTGAGTATCACATCTGGGTCAATAATAGCTTCAATCCATTTGGACATATAATCAATAGCAAGTAATATATATAAGTTTCCAAATGAAGGCATAAATGGTCCCATAAGTCCCCACACATAAAAAATTTCAACTTCTAATGTGTAATTTAGAGGCATTTTATTTCTTCTAAAAATATTTCATACTCGTTGACATTTATCGCACATTTTAATATATTCATTAACATCTTTAAAAATAGTAGGACAATAAAATCCAACTTGCAAAATCTTATATGTAGTTCTATTTGTTCCAAAATATCCTCTAAATTCAGAATTACGGTATCTTTCAATTATCTGTTGAGTTTCTTCATAAGACGCATCTTCTAACAATTAGATCTTTACATTGTTTATATAAATATGGGTCATCTTAAAAAAAGTCACTATATCATATATAAATGTCTTTAATTGTGGATTTTTATATCAGGTGGTAAAATATCACTTACAATATAATTCACTATATCAACTTACCATGATACATCCATTTCATCAATACCATATAACTATTCATCGAGGAAATTTTCTAAAATTTCATTTGCAAAATTAGCTAATATTTATATTAATATTCTAGACAAATGATCACCTATTTGATTATTATTTCCCTTTCTATCAATAACGGTAAAATCAAACTCTTGCAATAGAAGTATCCATCTAATTAATTTTGGTTTAGCATCATTCTTTTGCATTAAGTATTTAATAGCAGAATGATCTGTACGTACTATACATTTAGTTCCAATTAAATAAGGTCTAAATTTATCAAAGGCATAAATAATAGCTAATAATTCTCTTTCAGTAATAGTATAATTAATTGGAGCATCATTTAGAGTCTTACTAGCATAATATGTAACTTTAAAAACTTTATCGTGCCTTTGTCCTAATACAGTCCCAATAGCATAATCACTAGCATCGCACATTAATTTAAATGGTTATTCCCAGTCAGGTGGTACTATTATAGGTGCAGTGAGTAATTCTTTCTTTAATAATTCAAATGCTTTCATGCATTCCTCATCAAAATCAATTTTTTTATCTTTTTTTAAAAGTTGGCATAGCGGCTTAGTTATTTTTGAAAAATTTTCTATGTAGCGCCTATAAAAACCAGCATATCTTAGAAAACTTCTCACACCTTTAACATTAGTAGGTGGTGGTAATTTTTCTATAATTTGGATTTTTTCAGGATCTACCTTCATGCCTTTTTTAGAAATTTTGTGCCCAAGCATAATACCTCTTACAACTATAAATTAACATTTTTCCCAATTTAATACTAGGCTGACTTTTTTTAATATACTTCAAGAAATTTTTTTAAATTATTAAGAAATAACTCAAATGAAGTCCCAAATATAGAAAAACCATCCATAAATACTTTCATTCAATGTTCTATAAAATTAAGAAAAATTGACATCATGCATCTTTAAAATGTTGCAGGTGCATTGCATAGTCTAAAATGCATTATACAAAAAGAAAATGTTTCATATGGGCTTCTAAATGTTGTTTTCTCTTGATCCTCTAGAGCAATTGAAATTTTATGATAACTGATATATCCATCTAAAAAGCAATAATATTAATTCCCTGCCAATCTATCCACCATTTGGTCTATAAAGGATAAAAGAAAGTGATCTTTCCTGGTTGTCATATTTAACTTTCTATAGTGAATACAAATTCGCCAAAAGTAACTTGACTTATTGATATTAATTCATTTTTCTTGTTTTCTTCAACAGTCACTCCTCCTTCCTTTGGAACACAGTGAATTGGGCTTATCCAAGCACTATCTGAAATAGAATATATAATTCCAACATCTAAACATTTTTAAATCTCTTTTTTAACAAATTCTTTAATTATTAAGTTTAATATTTTCTGAGGATCAACTTTAGGTTCATATTAGTCATCTATTAAAATTTTTTGCATACAAATTGAAGGACTTATTCCTTTAATATCTGCTAAAGTCCATCCAAAATCCTTTTTATACTTGTTCAACATTTCCATCAACTTTTGTTCTTGAATTTCAATTTACTCAGAAGATATAATAACATGCAATGTAGATGACTCTCCTAAAATATATACTTTAAATGGGATGGTAATATCTTTAATCAAGTTCAGGTGGTTTAATACTTGAAGGAATAAGATTTTTACTATCGTTTTCCAACAAGTCTAACATTTCAAATTTGCCTTGAATATAATCCAAATCTTCTCCTTTTATTTCATCTTCATTCTAAAAAATTTCTCCTTACTTTAATTTATCTTCATACTCATTCTTAACATGTTCATTATTCAGATAATCAGCTACATCCATCCTGAAACATTCACTATATTTTTATATTGTGAGATATTTCATAGCTTTTGCTAAATTAAATTTTACTTCTTGATCATTAACTCTCATTATTAATTATCCTTATTGCATATCTATTATAGCTCTTCCTGTTGTAAGAAATGGTCTCCCTGAAATAATAGGAATCTCTTTATCTTCCTCCATATCCAATACTATAAAGTCTACAGGGAAAATAAATTTATCCACTATTACTAGTGCATCCTCTATAACTCCTTTTAAAAAAGTTATTGATTGATCACCAAACTGAAGAGCTACAGTAGTAGGGGAAATTTCTCCCAAATCTAAACTTTTAAAGATCGATAAGTGCATAAGATTGATACTTTCTTAAATCACGTAAAGCTTTTCCATAAAACTTTTCACCAATTGCACAAGGTATAGTAAAACTACCAGGATCTTTTAAATTTTCATGGAGCTTTTTTTGAATAATAGCACTACATTCTTCATTGAGTGGAACAGTCTCATGATCTGTAAACTTCATTTTCTTATTTAGTACATCCTTCATAAATTTCACATAACTTGGCATTTGTTCCAAAGCTTCAACAAAAGGAATATTTATCATTAATTTCTTAAGGATTTCCAAAAATTTTGTAAGTTGATTATCTTTATTTTTCTGTTTTAGTCTTTGAAGAAATGGAGGTAATTGTTTTTCTAAAGGAACTTATGTTTGTTCATTTTTATGTTGATCATTTTCCATCTCTTCCTTCTCTTCATCAACTTCAGTTTCTCTTTGGATCCTTGTTTCAACTTCTTTTCCACTTCGTAATTGAATAGCTTTAATTTGCTCTTTATTTTGATCTTTTAGATTAACTTCCATAGTACTCATAAGAATTCCAAAAGTTCTGTTACTATGTGCAGTAGCAATATGTCCTAATTGATTTTCAATATTTCTAATAGCAGCCTCTTGAATTTGTATTTGATTTCCCATATTCAACCTCACTTCTTCCATCATCAACTTCTTTTCCTTAACTTGTGGGTTAGGATTGGAGTTAAATCCTGGGGGATCATAAGGTCAAAAATTAGGATTTTCTTTATTGTTCAGATTTTTAGATGGATTTACCGAATTGTTATAATTATTCCAACTAAAATTAGGGTGAGTTTTCTATCCAGGGTTAAAATAGTTAGAATAGGGATTGTTATTTTGATTATTTATAGCATTTAAAGTTTCATAAGATGGTTGAGTATCAATAATCTGTGCTAGTGAATTTTCCTCTAATACTGGTGGTATTTGAGAATTGTTCACTCCTATGTGATCAATCTTTTAAAAATTGCAGCAATTTGAGATGCCAAAATAAACATTGTATCAGAATCATGAATACTGGCTACTCTCTTAGGATGTACCCTTTTAGAGGACCATTGAAAATTATTAGTAGTCATTTCTTCAATTAAAGAATTTACTTCATCAAAAGGTTTTGAAATTAATGATCCACCCGCAGCAGCATCTATAATAGATTTTAATGATCCTACTAATCCATTGTAAAAGGTTTGATTTATTAACCAATCTGGCAAAGGATGGTGTGAAAAAGTTTTAAGAAGATCTTTAAATCTTTCTCAGGCTTCATATATTGATTCTCCTTCAAACTGATAAAAAGAACTAATATCATTTCTAAGCTTATCAATTTTCAAGGGTGGAAAATATTTAGCCAATAATTTTTGTCACAGTTCTCCCCAAGTTCTAATAGATCTAGGTGCTGATGAATTTAACCAAGTCTGTCTTTATCCCTTTATGAAAAAGGAAAAATTCTAAGCCTAACACATCATTAGACACTCCGTCATATTTATATATAGCCTAAATCTCAAGAAAACTAGTAAGATGTAAGTTAGAATCTTCAGTAGGTGATCCTCCAAATTGAATATTTTGTATCATTTGGATAATAGCATGTTTAAGCTCAAATGAATTAGTAGCAACATTAGGATTTTGAATAGTCAAGTGAAGTTCATTTGCTGTCGGATTCGCATAATCTTTTAAAGGTCTTTGTCGATTCTCATTTATTGGATTTTGTAAGTTATTTGTCATTTCTTTTAAAATTTTAATTTCTCTTTCTTGTTTTCAAATGTTTCTAATAGTATGTTCTAACTCTGAATTGTAAGGTACTGAGTCTTCACATCAAATATTTCACATAAACAAATAAAGTAAGCCAAGTAAAATTATTTAAAAAAACTCTTAAATAAATTTCTTTTTAGATTTTTTATTTTTTGTATTTTTTTAATTTTTATATATTTTATAGTATATATATTATATCTAACTTTCCATATTTATCAAAACTATTTAATTTACCTAAATTTAACCATTACCTTCCCCACGCAACTGAGCCAAAAACTTGATCCTGATTTTTTAAATGTAAGGATTTATGAAGTTGACACCACTACAGCGCCAAAAACTTGATCCTTGTATGAAAAGTAAGTTGTGTAAAATATATATAATCATAGGCAATTAATAATGTGATTCTACACAAGTATACGAATATTTATCAAGTAATAAAGAACTTTCGATTTAAGCCCCAAATATCGATCCCACAGGGAAGGTGTAAATTGGCAACGATAAGTTTTACTAGGAAATTTACAAAAAATCAAATGAAATCACTATATCTAATTTTGAATGTTTAGATGTTATTAAAACTAAAGTACTTAACTATTAGCAAAACAAAAATATAAAGTTTAAAAGTAAATACTAATTTACTAACTTTGTTTATGTAATGAAGATTTCTTATGTGAAAAAGCATCATTCCTACTAAAATGAGGTTCTGGTGAAATGAGATGAGATAAATATTTATAATATGTATTGTTCCAAATTGGAGCAATTATAATTATCTACCCTAATACAGTGTATAGAAAATCATTGGTTAATCCTAGTTTTAGTCCCTAAATACGTAGCTAGGTTAGAAGGATACCCGCTCCCACTCTAGAGCTCCTAGTTCCCTTCACCTGAAGGCTAACTCTCACTTTAATTTTTAAACACTAAGAATGAATTGGGGATTTTAGTCTGTCACCCTAAAGATTCTCTAATTCTACACATAACAAAGAATATTTTCCTTTTTTTTTGCACTTAATTTCATGAACGAATTTCTCCTTCATGAAATCAAATGTGATCCTCACTCTGTATAAAACTCATACTCCATTTTCTGGATCATATGTTTCACAACATATAAACAAATTTCTCCTTCATGAAATCAAATGTGACCCTCACTCTGTTGTAGAACTCATACTCCATTTCCCGGATCATATGTTTCACAATATATTTTAATTGTTATAGAACTCATACTCCATTTCCCGGATCATATGTTTCACAACATATTTTAACAATTCAATTGGCCAGATTTAAAAACTAAATTAAGTTCGGAGTTGAAAAATCATCACAATTTATTTTATATTTTAATTATGCCACATTGAAATGTAAATTAAGTTTGAAGTTCAAAAATCATCACAATTTATTTTAAATTTTAATATTGGCACATCATATTATCTCTTCATTTCACCATATCTCAGAGTAGGGAGAAAGATGGAGGCAACTACTCATATTTCATGAGAAAGGCAAAAAAAACACAAATTTCATATATAAAATAAAGTTCATATAAAACTAATAAATAAATAAAACTTATCTGAAACTCTTTCTCAAAGCAAATCCCTCGTAGCCTTTCCTTAGAAATGCAGAAAGAATATATCTCTCACTTTTCTCCTTCTCCAACACTCTTACAGAAAGTTTCACACTAAATCTTATCACACAAATTCTAAACTTAAAAAAAATCACTAATGGACTCCAATATGGTGGTGAAATGAAGATGGATTATGAAAAATGGTGAAAATGGAGTGCGATGGAACATTTTGGAGTGAAAAGGAGTTCATTTCCTGATGAATTTTGGCCCCAAATAAAGCCCAAGGTCGGTTCTCCAAGACGTTCCTCCAAAAACTCTTCAAAAATCATCCAAATGCATCTAACCTTCTAGAATTGGGAGCTGAACAGCCTTTGGTGTCGTCGGCACTGCCATTTGTGCACTCGGTGCTACCTTTGGCATCGTTGGCGTTGAGTACTTCAAAAACGTCATTTTGACTCCAAATTCCATTCTTTTTGCTTCCTTGTTGCTTTAATTCATAAAAATTAACAACCTATAAGAAAACATCAAATTACCTTCCATTAAGGTGCAATATCACCAAAAATAAGTATAAAATATAGGTCTAAAATGCATACATTTTTTGTGTAACATTGTTATCTAGGTTAGTACTGAGATTCTGATATATTTTCTTGCTACCCCTTGGGTTGGATGTGAGTCACAACGCTTTCCTCCCTAGTGTAGCAGATATTTTCCTCATCACCATTTGGGTTGCATGTGAGTCCCGAAACTTTCCTTCCTAATGTAACACAAATCTTTGAGATAGGTATAAGACTACCTAAAATGGAGTAAGGCGTCCTATTCTTAATCCTTGAGATAGGTTTAAGACTACCTTAAATTGAGTAAGGCATCCTATTCTCAATACTTTTGAGATCGGTTTAAGACCACCTTAAATGGAGTAAGGCATCTGATTCTCTACCCAAATCTTTGAGATAGGTTTAAGACCACCTTAAATGGAGTAAGGCATTCTATTTTAGATCTTCCAGATAGGTATGAGACCATCTTAAATTGAGTAAGGCATCATATTCTCAATACTTTAAAGATCGGTTTTAGACCACCTTAAATGGAGTAAGGCATCAGATTCTCTACCCAAATCTTTGAGATAGGCTTAAGACCACCCAAATGGAGTAAGTGATCGTCTTTTCATTGTAATCAACAAATACAAGAATTTGATGATGCTACTAGATAACTTAATTTTAAGCAACTGTGTCCAAAGACTTGATCGCGACTTTATAGATGTGTCTGATTTGGTTAAGATGTATAATTAATAATATTCAATAATGTTAAAGCAATGACGTTCAAAGACTTGATCATGACTTTATAGATGTGTCTGATTTGATTAAGATGTATAAATATAATATTCAATAATGTTAAAGTCGAATTTGTCAACGCAAGTATACATTTTGTTCAAGTAATATAGGGCTTTAATGGAGTCCTAGATATCGTTCCCACAGGGAATTGTTTAGAATTACGGACTAAGACTTTAGAAAAGCTACACTTTAATCACAATAATGACGTTCAATATGCTTATCTGTCACTAATAGGCAATTGAAATAAATAGATAATTTTAATAACTAATAAGTAACTAATGATAGAGTAGGGTTTAATTGTGATATTCAATATATAAGAAAGCATCCTTGTCCTTGTCAAGAAATTATAGAGGTTTAATTGTGATATTCAATATATAAGAAAGCATCCTTCTCCTTGTCAATAAATTATAGTGAATGCTAAAAAAGTATCATTCTCCTTGTCAAGAAATTATAGTGAATGGATAAAATGAATTAGTTCAATTTATATGAATCATTCTCCTTGTCAAGAAATTATAGTGAATGGATAAAGTGAATCAGTTCAAATTATATTGCGCCAAATAGGAGCATACCTATTCTTTACCCTTTGGTCCGGGCATAAAAAACATTGACTAATCATTTGGTCCAGGCATAAAGAACATTGACTAATCCTATGCTTGGTTACTGATTCTGCGGCTAAATATTCTTTACCCTTTGGTCCAAGCATAAAGAACATTGACTAATCCTATCCACCTTGTCAAGAAATTATAGTGAATGGATAAAGTGAATCAGTTCAAATTATATTGTGCCAAATGATATATAAGAAAGCATCCTTCTCTTTGTCAAGAAATTATAGTGAATGGATAAAATGAATTAGTTCAATTTATATTATTGTCAAGAAATTATAGTGAATGGATAAAATGAATTAGTTCAATTTATATTGTGCCAATAGAAGTATACATATTCTTTACCCTTTGGTCAAGGCATAAAGAATATTGACTAATCTTATGCTTGACTACTGATTTTGCAGCTAGGTTGCGAGGATACCGGCTCTCACTTCGGAGCTCCCACGTTCCCCTCACATGAGGGCTAACATCTACACATCAGCACCCAAACGATAAGACTAAATAGGGGATTTTAGTCTCTCACTCTAAAATCTCCAATTCTTCGCCCGATAATAATATTTCCCTGTTTATTTGCACCCAACTTCCAA
>JXCR01143401.1:17413-29249 GCA_002079205.1 Phalaenopsis hybrid cultivar
ATATTTTAACAAATTAATTGGCCAGATTCAAAGTAAATTAAGATCGATGTGAAAAGATCATCACAATTTCTTAAACATTTTCATGGGTTCACCACTTCAATTCACCATTTCACAAATCTTAAGACAATGAGAAAGACAGAGAAAACTACTCAGAACTCAAGGGAAAAACACAACAAAACTCAAAATTCATATATAAAATCAAAGTCATACAAACTACAACAAGTAAATAACTTATCTCTAATTTCTCCCCAAGAACACTCCTTAAAGTTCCTTTGAATCTCTTGCATTCTTTAGAACACACAGAATTCCTCTTTGAAGTAGCAAGGAGAAAGAAATCTCTCACTTTCCCTCCACTCTTACAATCTAAAGAATTCCTCACAATTTTTACACTATTGGAAATTCTATACACTAATGGAACCTCTTTAACCTCTAGGACCTCCAGGACTTCGAGTTGGTAACCATTAAGGCCTCTAGCACACTTTAGACTTCTTATACTACCTTCTCCTTTTTCCATTTTCGGCCAAAAGGTTCCTTTAAAGTTGTAGATGAGCTTTCCCAAGAGTTGCCTAAGCATCCCTTCAAAATTTAGCCTCATCCAAAGCTTGAGTTGGCATAACTGTCGATCTCGCCGTCGGCGGCCTCGAGGGCGCCGTCGGCGGGCTTCTAGATAATTTTTGTCCTGTAGTCTCAGGAAAATCTCACCATCGGCGACGTCGAGGGCGCCGTCGGCGGCGTCGAGGGCGCCGTCGGTGGCCTAGTTCATATCTTCACATTTTGGTCCTTTTTGCTCCAATTTCACTCCTTGCATCTTTTTGCTCCAATGACCCTAATTCATCATTCCTGCAATAAAACATCAAAAATACCTTTCTTTAANTCTCAAAGTTCCTCTGAATCTCTTCCTTTCTTTACAGCACATAATTCCTCTTCAAAGTAGTAAGGAGGAAGAAATCTCTCACTTTCCCTCCACTTACAATTTCTTGAAGAATTCCTCACAGTTATATGCTCTAACAAGCTTTCTACGCACTAATGGATCCTTTCTAACCTCCTGGACTCCAAAAGTTTCCCTATTTTTGGCCAAAATGCTCTTTTTAAGGATGTGGATGAGTTTTCCCAAGAGTTTCTTACGCACCCCTCCAAAATCCGGCCTTATCCATTGTACNGCACAGAATTCTTCTTTGAAGCAGCAAGGAAGAAGAAATCTCTCACTTTCCCTCCACTCTTACAATCTCACCATGATTGTTACACACTATTGGAACCTTTCTAACATTCCAGGACCTCTAAACCCTTATAGACTCCTTCCCTCTTCTCCAGGCTCTCAAATTTTTGGCCAAAATAGTCTTTTAAAGTTGTGGATGAGCTTTCCCAAGAGTTTCTTAAGCATCCCTTCAAAATATGGCCTTATCCAAAGCTTGAGTAGGTATAACGGCCGAGCTCATCGGCGGCGGCCTCGAGGGTATCGTCGGTGGACTTCTGGAGAATTTTATCTTGTAGCCTTAGGAAAAACTCATCGTCGGCAGGGTCGAGGGCGCCGTCGGCAACCTAGTTCAAATCTTCACATTTTGGCCCTTTTCGCTCCAAATTCGCTCCTTTTTTTTCTTTTTGCTCCAATGACCCTAATTCATCATTCCTGTAACAAAACATCAAAAATATCTTTCTTTAAAGTGCAATATCATCAAAAAAAAGTTTAAAATAAGTATGAAAATCTCAACATATTTTTCTCTGGTCACTGCTCTTGATGAAAAGGATGTCCAGAAGATCGCTGCTGCACCGTCTCAATTCTATCACCATAATAATCAAGTAAAGACTAAAGGTTTCGTATAATTAATGCGAGTTCGTATGCTTTTTGAGAAGCTGGCAAAGAAAGAAAGATATTCTGTTGATGAAATCCTCAACAGGATGGGATTTGTTGTGTCACCCCAAATAAGGAGGCAGATACTGAAGAATGATAGGTTCGTTTCGCAATCTGCAAAGAAATTTGAGAGAAGGCAAAAAGTTTTGCTTTTTCAAACCTCTTGAAAAGTCCGTTCAGATGATTGTCAATTAAGTTCCGCCTTTGCCACTCCACGACCGCCCAGGATTCCTGTCAGACAACGTTTGGGAGCCCGTGTTCCTCCCATTTCTGTCGTCGTCACTCTTACCGCCATTCTTTCCCCAAATTTTAGGGGATGAAAACCCATTAAATATCATCTTGTGCTAAGAATAAGTGTACCCAAGGTACAGGATAAGCACTCACCATGGTCAGAAAGATCAAGGAACAGTAAGAGATCGCCTAGTAAAGTGTCTGGTTCAGACACTAGGGGGCCCACCAATCTCAGCGTATGGATGTCACCAATAAGTCACTCGACCCCAAGATACTTGTATCTGAGAAAATGGTGTGGTGACCTAAGGTTGTTGAACCAACACATACGGAAGAGCCCATGATGGAAAATTCTGGAGAAAATTCCACATGTGATGTGTTGCCCGCTGCAATTGCCGTTGAAAATATTGCTTGTCAGTTGTCACAGACTGATCTTAAGGTGTCTATAAAAGACCCAGTTGAGATAAAGTTGGAAAAGCTCAGAAAAGACATTAAACAGTTTTCTAAAGAAAGAGAAGATGAATTGGATGATGAAGAGGATTTGACTGATTATATGGATGAAGATTTTGCCGAGATAAATGTGGTGGAAACCCGAGCATCTTCATCCTTACTAAAGGCACCGGGAGAGGAGAGTGCTGTGGAAATATTGCATAAGATTATTTAGTAAAAAGATGAGCAGATGGAGTACATGAAAGCAAAAATGGAACAAAATGATGGCTGCTATTATGACTTTACAAAGTCAGCCACAGTCTCCAAAGATAGTGCCTGTTGAGGTAAACCAACCGGACGTAGAACAGATCGATGATAATAAAAAGGAATCCACTTCTGTTAATAAAGAAGAATAGGGTAAGAAAGATCTGAAGGCGATGCATCTTCGATATCGATGAAAGACATTAAAAGTATGATAGAACAACAAGTGAAAGAAACCTTGATACAATCCGAAGGTGGTGCATCAATTCTAAGGGGTAGACCATATCCTGAAGAATTTGATGTCGTGCAATATCCCAAGGGTTTTATACCACCTCTGTTTAAAACTTTTGATGGAACAAGAAACCATCGACAACATGTGGCACATTTTCGTGCCAGTTGTTGCAATGTAGGGGGAAATGATGCTCTACTCTTCCAAAAATTTGTCAGTAGCCTATCAGGAGTGGCATTTGATTGGTATGTTGTCGACTTTTTTTTTTAAAATAAAATTTTAAATTTTAAATTTTAAATTTAGAATTTAATATATNTTTCATTGTTGGTGTTAAATAATTCATGGTTTTCTAATCTCAAAAAATGATCAACAATTTGATTATCAGTTCCCTTTCTATCAATAACCACAAGATCAAATTCTTGCAATAGTAAAATTTGATTATCAGTTCCCTTTCTATCAATAACCACAAGATCAAATTTTTGCATCAAAAGTATATCAACCTTGGTTTAGCATCCTTCTTTTGCATTAGATATTTAATAGCAGATTGATCAGTATGCCAACCTTGGTTTAGCATCCTTCTTTTGCATCAGATATTTAATAGCAGAGTGATCATTATGCACACATTGGTTTGACATCCTTCTTTTGCATTAGATATTTAATAGCAGAGTGATCAGTGGGCACAACATGGTTTAGCATCCTTCTTTTACATCAGATATTTAATAGCAGAGTGATCATATGCACAACACATTTAGCTCAAATTAAATAAGATATAAATTTATCTAAAGCATATACAATTGTCAGTAACTCTTTTTCAGTAATAGTATAGTTAATTTGTGCATCATTAAGAGTTTTGCTAGCGTAGTATATCACTTTCAAAATCTTTTCGTACCATTGTCCAAGAACAACTTCAATAGCTTAATTACTAGCATCACACATCAGTTCAAATGGTTTATCCCAGTTAGGTGAAACTATAATAGGGGCTGTAATTAATTTTTCTTTTAATGACTCAAAGGCATTTAAACAGCTTTCAGTAAATTCAAATTTCTTGTCCTTTTCTAAAAGTTGGCATAGTCTCCTAACCTCTCTTACATTAGTAGGAGGTGTTAGTTTAGATATAACTTGAATTTTTGCAGGTTTAAACTTCTCTTATGTTAGTAGGAGGTGTTAGTTTAGATATAACTTGAATTTTTGCAGGGTCTGCTTCCATACCATCTTCCGAAATTTTATGCCCTAACACAATTCCTCCTGTAACATAAATTGACATTTCTCCCAATTTGGAACTAAATTAGTTCTTTCGCATAACTCCTAAACTTTTTCAAGGTAATTTAAGCATGTGTCAAATGATGTTCCAAATACAGAGAAATCATCCATAAATACTTCTAATCCATCATCAATTAATCAAATGATGTTTCAAATACAGAGAAATCATCCATAAATACTTCCAATCCATCATCAATTAATAAATGATGTTCCAAATACAAAGAAATCATCCATAAATACTTCCAATCCATCATCAATTAACTAAAATATGGACATCATACATCTCTGGAATGTTGCAGGTGCATTACATAATCCGAAAGACATTTTAAAAGTTTCAAAAGGACAAGTAAATGTTGTCTTTTCTTGATCTTCAGGAGCAATAGGAATTTGATGGTAACCGGTATATCCNCTTATCCTTAGTCTCAACTATACAGAGATCTATAAGCATAATTCTAAAGCAAAACAACTACAAAGTTTCAAATCAAAATACATAGATAGACATATAGGTAGAAATATAAATCTACTAATCCTCAGACTCGGTACTCGATTCTCCTCTGAGATCGCCCATTGATTCGCATGAATGAAGAAGTTATAAAAGGGGCAGAATGGAAATTCTTCAGTCGAATCCTCCTCTATCAATTTCATCCTCCTCATCAGTCGTATAAATGGAAATTCTTCAGTAGAATCCTCCTCATCATACATATCAAACTATCTTCTAAATATCCAGAATGTTCGAAATGTTCCTTCATCTTCCAGTCCAGATGATCGAAGAAATCAGAGATATTATTAATTGCATTCATGACATTTTGTACCCTCCTTCTTGATTCGGTGCAGGATCACCAGAGACTTATTAGAGACTAAGGGTTGAACTGACAGTGAATTTTGAGATGATTGATCAACTATCATGACCATGTCATTTTCATCTTCAAATGATGTGAATCTTTCAGTTGGATCCAACGGCTTCCAAGGTAGCAGTACATTTTCCCAATTTTCATAGGACACTTGGAACTGACTGCAAAGTGAAAAAATTGTGGAGGGGTGCCTGAGCCCATAAGTGGATGCGTGAACGATCAGGCCCAAAATCGACTTCACAATTATAGATCCAATGTCGATCGGCAGTCCCCTTTGGATGCAGTATTCAAAATGGTACTTTCTTTAGAAACTTTATCGATCATCATTATCGGTAACAATTTTGCAGAAATGAAAAAGTGACAATGTTTCAAAACGGGATTCAGAAGTGTTGCAGAAAAACTATCATACCCGTTTTCTCTTGTTTCCCAATCATCAGTTTCGTCCATTAAATGTTGGTAAATCTCATTCATCTGGTTTCTCGTTGGGAAGAAATTGGAATAGTGGCAGACAAGAACAATTTCTATCATATATAATTCGTTGATCTGTGCAAGAGTGAAAGTGATCCATCTTCCTTGCACATAAACAACTCCTTGGTTGATTCCATGAAAATTTGCATAAAATTCTTTTACCACTGGAACCACCACGGCGGCAGTCGTGTAGCACATCACTTCCCATCTTCGCCGCACCATCGTTTCTTCAATATCCGTCGTGGGATTATTCAATCTGTGGTTCACGAATCCTTGTTCTTTGATTAATCTTTTCTTCGTCAGCAACTTATTGAAGATTCGCTGCGCTTCCGCACTAATAAACTTTCGCCGATTGAAAACTCGCATTCTGGGATTATTAGGGGAATTGGATGCCATAGGAATGGAATTGGTAGAGTTTCATTTCGTTTTTGGAGGGAAAATATGAATAAGAATTCGACTTTTTTTAGTTTAAAAAGGCTATTCCCGCCCAAAAACCGTCAAAAACCGCCACTCGAACACAAGAAACTGTCATTTTACCGGTCTCGCAGTCGACGCCCAATGCAAAATTTTCACAGTTTCTCTCTAGTCTGAATGCGTTCCAATTTTTCTTCATAGATCCAATTTTTAAGATGTTTCAAGGGTAAATAAGAATAGTAGAGCTTAATACTACCATAAACTAGCGATAATCTCAAATAAAAACTATTGTAATTACTATAAAAATAAAGATAAATATGGGTTGCCTCCCATAAAGCGCTTGGTTTAACGTCGTTAGCCCGACCTATTAAGGTGTTATTCAGGTTAACTGATCATTAAAACCTCTTTAATATTTGGTCTTTTACCCTCATAATATGGTTTTAATCTATTTTCATTCACTTTAAATCTATTTCTCTTTTTCTGATCTTTAATTTCAACAGCTCCGTAAGTATAAACTTGAGTCACGGTAAATGACCCTAACCAACGAGATTTCAATTTTCGAGGGAATAACTTCAGTCTAGTATTATAAAGCAAAACTTCTTATCCTGATTCAAAGTTCTTTTGGTTAATCTTTTGATCATGTCATAACTTTAATTTTTCTTTATAAATTCTGTCGTTATCATAAGATTCATTTCTTAATTCTTCCAATTCATTTAATTGTTTCTTATAAATTCTGTCGTTATCATAAGACTCATTTCTTAATTCTTTCAATTCATTTAATTGTAAACTTATAAATTCTATCGTTATCATAAGACTCATTTCTTAATTCTTCCAATTCATTTAATTGTAACAATCTCTTCTTTCAGCATCTTTCAAATTATAATTGAATTCTTTAAGCGCCTAATATACTTTATGCTCCAATTCTACTGGTAAGTGACAAGTCTTTCTAAAAATCAGTCTGTAAGGAATCATTCCAATAAGAGCTTTATAAGCAGTCCTGTAAGCCATTAATGCAGTATCCAATATAGTGGATCAATCTATTCTACTAGGGTTTACAGTCTTTTCAAGTATTTTTTTAATCTCTCTATAAGAAACTTCAGCTAACCCACTAGTTTGAGGATGATAGGCACTAGAGATTCTATGAATAATATTAAATTTTTCTATCAATCTCTGAATATATTTATTTCTAAAATGGGATCCTCCATCAATGATAATCATTCTAGGCATTCTGTATCTGGTGAAAATATTTTTTATCAAAAATCTTGAAACACTTTTAGCGTCACAACTAGGTAAATCTTGTGCTTCCATCGACTTAGAAACGTAATCCACTGTAATTAATATATATAAGTTCCCAAATGAAGGAATAAACAGTCCCATAAAATCTAATCCCCAAACGTCAAAGATTTCAACTTCCTATATGAAATTTAGAGGCATTTCATTTCTTCTAGATACATTGCCTACTTGTTGACATCGATCACAAGTTTTTATATATATATAAACATCTCTAAATATGGTAGGCCAATAAAATCCAGCTTGTAAAATTTTATAAGCAGTTCAATCGTTGTCCTCCAAATTCAGAATTATGACATTTCTGAATGATTGGCTCAGTTTCTTCAGTTCCCAAAATGTCCTCCAAATTCAAAATCATGACATTTTTGAATAATCAGTTCAGTTTCTTCAGTCCCAAAATGTCCTCCAAATTGAGAATCATGACATTTCTGAATGATCAACTCAGTTTCTTCATAAGGTACACATCTCCTCATAATAAGATCCTTNAAATCATGAAATTTCACAATGTTCAACTCAGTTTCTTCATAAGGTACACATTTTCTCATAATAAGATCCTTACATTGTTTATATAAATAAGGCTCATCNTAGATTATCTAGTCATCAAGTTTAAGAGTTCTAGGCTTCTAATTATTTTAAGAATGACTATATGTTGCAATATTAAGTCACTTAGAATATTCAAGAGATAGGAACTTCATGAGAACTCTACTAGTAAAAGATGGTCCAGTGAAGCCAATTTTTGATTAGGCATATCCTCAATCTTCTCCTCACTTCCATAATTTTCTAATTCCATAAATATAAGTTCAGAAATGTATTTAAAGTTTTCCCTTTAGGTAGGTCCAGTGAACCGCTTCTCCATACTTCCCATACTTTTTCTTTCTTTTCTCTTTTTCTTCACTTTCATTTGGATTGCTTTCAATCCTATATATATATATTTTTTTTATTTTAAGGGATTGTTTTCAATCCTATCTTTTTTTTCCTTTTTTAAGTGAGGATTACTATATCTGAATAGCCTTTAATGATTTTGAGGTTCACTTTTCTTTCCCTAAATTTGAAACTCAAAGCATTTCTTTACCTTATAAATATTTCATANAATCTAAGCTACAACACTCAAAATGCTGAAAACAAAACATCCTATGCTTAGTCTCACTATACAAAGATCTATAAGCATAATTCTAAAGCAAAGCAAATGAAAAGTTCAAATGAAAATACATAGATAGACATATAGGTAGTAATATAAATCTACTAATCCTCAGACTCGATACTCTTACATAGATAGACATATAGGTAGTAATATAAATCTACTAATCCTCAGACTCGGTACTCGATTAGAGATCGCCCATTGATTGCACATGAACAAAGAGGTTGTAGAAGGGAATTCTTCAGTAGAATCCTCCTCAATCAGTTTCATCCTCCTCATCACTCGTATCAATCTATCTTCTAAATGTTCATAATGATCAAAATGTTTCTTCATCCTTCAGTCCAGATGATCGAAGAAATTGGAGATATTATTAATTGCATTCATGACAATTTGTACCTCCTTTTCCAATTCCTTGATTCGGTGCAAGATCACCAAAGACTTATCAGGGACTAAGGGTTGAACTGGCAGTGAATTCTGAGAGGATTGATCAACTGTCATGGTCATGTCATTTTCATCTTCAAATGATGAGAATCTTTCAGTTAGATCCAAAGGTATCCAAGGCAGCAGTACTTTTTCCCAATTCTCATAGGACACTTGGAACTGACTGCAATGTGAGAAAATTGTGGCGAGGTGTCTAGGCCCATAAGTTGATCTGTGAACGATCAGGCCCAAAACAAACTTCATAATTATAGATCCAATGTCGATCGACAGTTTTTTTTTGATCCAGTAATTCAAAATGGCACTTTCTTTAGAATCATTACCGATCTTCATTGTTGGTAACAGTTTCACAGAAATGAAAAAATCCCAATTTTTAGAAACGGGATTCAGGAGTGTTGCAGAAAAACTAACATACCCATTTTCTGTTGTTTCCCAATCGTCAGTTTCGTCCGTTAAATACTGGTAAATCTCATTCATTTGGTTTCTCGTTGGGACAAAATTAGAATAGTGGCAGACAGGAACATTTTCTATCATATATAATTCATTGATCCGTGTAGGAGTGAAAGTGATCCATCTCCCTCGCACATAAACAACTCCTTAGTTGATTCCATGTAAATTTGCATCAATTTTTTTTACCACAGGAACCACCATAGTGGCAGTAGTGTAGCACAGCACTTACCATCTTCATCGCACTATTGTTTCTTCAATATCCGTCGTGGGATTATTCAATCTGCAATTCACAATTCCTCGTTCTTTGATTAACCTTTTCTTCATCAGTAACTTGTTTAAGATTCGCTGTGCTTCCGCACTAATAAACTTCCGCCGATTGAAAACTCACTTTCTGGGATTATCTGGGGAATTGGATGCCATAGGAATGAAATTGGTAGAGTTTCACTTCATTTTTGGAGGGAAAATAAAAATTAGAATTCGAATTTTTTAGTTTAAAAAGACTATTCCCGCTTAAAAACAGTCAAAAACCGCCATTTGAACACAAGAAACTGTCATCTTACCAGTCTCACCGTCGACGACCTCGAGGGCATCGTCGACGCGCTTCTATATTAATTTTGTCTGGACTCTTGAGAAAAACCCGTCGTCGGCGGCGTCGAGGGCGCCGTCGGTGCCCAAGGCAAAATTTTTACAGTTTCGCTCTGGTCCGAATGTGTTCCAATTTTTCTTCATGGATCCAATTTTTATGATGTTTTAAGGGTAAATAAGAATATTATAGCTTAATACTACCATAAACCAGTGATAATTTCAAATAAAAACAACTATAATTGTGAATAAAGTAAAGATAAATATGGGTTGTCTCCCATAAAGCACTTAGTTTAACGTCGTCAGCCCGACCTATTTAGGTGTTATTCAGGTTAACTGATCATTAAAATCTCTTTAAAATTTGGTCTTTTACCCTTATAATATGGTTTTAATCTATGACCGTTGACTTTAAATATATTTCTAGTTTTCTGATCTTCAATGTTAACAGTTTCGTAAGTATAAACTTGAGTCACAGTAAATGGCCCTAACCAACGAAACTTTAATTTTCCAGGAAATAATTTCAACCTAGTGTTGTAAAGTAAATCTTCTTGTTCTGGTTCCAAGTGCTTTTGGTTAATCTTCTGATCATGCCATAAATTTAATTTTTCTTTATAAATTTTGTCGTTATCATAAGACTCATTTCTTAATTCTTCCAATTCATTTAATTGTAAACTTATAAATTCTATCGTTATCATAAGACTCATTTCTTAATTCTTCCAATTCATTTAATTGTAACAATCTCTTCTTAACAGCATCTTTCAAATTATAATTGAATTCTTTAATCGCCCAATATGCTTTATGCTCCAATTCTTACAAGCATCTTTCAAATTATAATTGAATTCTTTAATCGCCCAATCTGTCATTATCATAAGACTCATTTCTTAATTCTTCCAATTCATTTAATTATAACAATCTCTTCTTACCACATCTTTCAAATTATAATTGAATTCTTTAATCGCCCAACACTCCTTATAAATTTTGTCGTTATCATAAGACTCATTTCTTAATTCTTCCAATTCATTTAATTGTTTCTTATAAATTATTCAAAGTTCTTCTGGTTAATCTTCTGATCATGCCATAACTTTAGTTTCTCCTTATAAATTCCTGGTTAATCTTTTGATCATGCCATAACTTTAATTTTTCCTTATAAATTCTGTCATTATCATAGGTTAATCTTCTGATCATGCCATAACTTTAGTTTCTCTTTATAAATTCCGTCGTTATCATAAGCTCGTTTCTTAATTCTTCCAATTCATTTAATTGTAACAATCTCTTCTTACCATCATCTTTCAAACTCATTTCTTAATTCTTCCAATTCATTTAATTGTAAACACCAACATCTTTCAAATTATAATTGAATTCTTTAATCATCAATATGCTTTATGTTTCAATTCTACTGGTAAGTGACAAGTCTTTCCAAAAATTAGTCTGTAAGGAGTCATTCCAGCAGGAGTTTTATAAGCAGTTTTGTAAGCCCATAATGCAGTATCCAATCTAGTGGACCTATCTATTCTACCAGGGTTTATAGTCTTTTCAAGTATTTGTTTAATCTCTTTATTAGAAACTTCAGCTAACCCACTGGTTTGAGTGTGAAAGGAAGTAGAGATTCTATGAATAATATTAAACTTTTCTATCAATCTCTGAATGTATTTATTCCTATCTTTTCAAGTATTTGTTTAATCTCTCTATTAGAAACTTCAGCTAACCCACTAGTTTGAGGGTGTAGCAATAGAGATTCTATGAATATTAACCTTTCTGTCAATCTCTAAATATATTTATTCCTAAAATGGCATCCTCCGTTAGTGATAATCATTCTAGGCATTCCGTATCTAGTGAAAATATTTTTCATAAAAAATCTTGAAACACTTTTAGCATCACTACAAGGTAAATCTTGTGCTTCAATCCACTTAAAAACGTAGTCCACTGCAATTAATATATATAAGTTCCCA
>JXCR01143401.1:35290-58229 GCA_002079205.1 Phalaenopsis hybrid cultivar
CTCAAATGAATTAGCAGCTACATCAAGATTTTGGATAGATAAGTGAATCTCATCTACTGTATGATTTGCATAATCTCTTAAGGGTCTAGGTTGGGGCTCATTTTCTATTCCGTGTTTGTTCATGTTGTTTTCCATTGTATCAGAATTTCTAGGTTCTCTTCTTAATTTTTTGATCCTTCTAACACTGCGTTCTAATTCTGAATCATAGGGTATAAGATTTTCAGGTCCAAATTTACGCATACAATTTGAAATTAGTGCTCAGTAATATAATTAACGTAAATATAAATATAAAAATAAGTTGCAATTTAAGTAAAAATTTCTAATATATCCTAAATTGTCCATTACTATGATCGTGATTTTACTCACTCACTCAATCACTCCCCCGGCAACGGCGCCAAAACCTTAACCGACTTTTTTTTATAATCGACAAATACAAGAAATTGATGATGCTACTAGAAGATTTAATTTCCAGCAACTGTGTCTAAAGACTTCATTGCGACTTTATAGATGTGTCTGATTTGGTTAATATGTATAATTATAATATTCAATAATGTTAAAGTTGAATTTGTCAACACAAGTATATGTATCGTTCAAGTAATATAGGGCTTTAACGGAGTCCTAGATATCGATCCCACAGGGAATTGTTTAGAATTACGGATTAAGACATTAGAAAAGCAAGACTTTAATCACAACAACGACATTCAATATGCTTATCTATCACTAATAGGAAATTGAAATAAATAGATAATTTTAATAACTAATAGGTAACTAATGATAGAAAGTAGGGTGTAATTGTGATATTCAACATATAAGAAAGCATCCTTCTCCTGGTCAAGAAATTATAGTGAATGAATAAAATGAATTAGTTCAATTTATATTGTGCCAAATAGGACACCTATTCTTTACCCTTTGGTCCTGACATAAAGAACATTGACTAATCCTACGCTTGTTTACTGACTATTCTTTACCCTTTGGTCCAGGCATAAAAAACATTGACTAATCCTACACTTGTTTACTGAATCTGCGATATTCTTTACCCTTAGGTCCAGGCATAAAGAACATTAACTAATCCTATGCTTGGTTACTAATTCTGCGGCTAGGCTGGGAGGATACCGGCTCTCACTTCGGTGCTCCCACGTTCCCCTCACCTGAGGGCCAACATCTGCACATCAACACCCAAAAGATAGGACCAAATTGGAGATTTTAGTCTGTCACTTTAAAATCTCCAATTCTTCTCCTGATAATAATATTTCCCTATTTATTTGCACCCAACTTCCAAGGGCTTTGACCTCCCTGAATCGATAATATTATTTCCCTATTTATTTGCACCCAACTTCCAAGGGCTTTGACCTCCCTAAATCCATGGATGTAATCTTCATTTTAAACTCAACGTATTTTAACAAATCAATTGGTTGGATTAAAAGTAAATTAAGATCGAAGTGAAAAGATTATCATAATTTCTTAAACATTTTCATGGCTTCACCATTTCACAAATCTCGAGACAAGGAGAAAGACAGAGAAAACTACTCANTTTTGTCCTGTAGTCTCGGGAAAAACTCGCCGTCAGCGGGGTCGAGGGTGCCGTCGACAACCTAGTTCAATTCTTCACATTTTGGTCTTTTTCGCTCCAACTTCGCTCCTTTTTGCATCTTTTTGCTCCAATGACCCTAATTCATAATTCCTGCAACAAAACATCAAAAATACNTGTATCCTTCAAAGCCTCTAGCACACTTTAGACTTCCTAGACTACCTCCTCCTTTCTCCATTTTCGGCAAAAAAAGTTCTTTTAAAGTTGTAGATGAGCTTTCCCAAGAGTTTTCTAAGCATCCATTCAAAATTCGGCCTCATCCAAAGCTTGAGTAGGCATAACCGTCGATCTCACCGTTGGTGGCCTCAAGGGCACCGTCGGTGGGCTTCTAGTTAATTTTTGTCTTGTAGTCTTGGAAAAATCTCGCCGTCGACGGCGGCCTAGTTCAAATCTTCACATTTTGGTCTTTTTCGCTCCAATTTCGCTCCTTTTTGCATCTTTTTGCTCCAATGACCCTAATTCATAATTCCTGCAACAAAACATCAAAAATACCTTTCTTTAAAGTGCAATAACATTAAAAATAGTATAAAATAGGTATGAAAATCTCAACATATTTTCCTTTGGTCAGCTATTTAAACAGCCATTTCCCACGACCAAGGGGGGTGCTGAAATTTTCTCTCAAAGGAAGTCCCCAAAATTGCTCCCAAGCCTTCCCCTAGCATTCCTAACCTCNTTGTAATGAAACATCAAAAATACCTTTCTTTAAAGTGTAATATCATCAAAACAGTATAAAATAGGTATGAAAATCTCAACATATTTTCCTTTAGTCAGTAAAGCATCCTATTTTCAATCTTTGAGATAGGCTTAAGACAATTTTAAATAGAGTAAGGCATTCGATTCTCTACCCAAATCTTTGAGATATATATGAAACCACCTTAAATGAAGTATGGCATCCTATTCTTAATCTTCGAGATAAATATGAGACCACCTTAAATTGAGTAAGGCATCATATTCTCAATCTTCGAGATAGGTTTAAAACCATCTTAAATAGAGTAAGGCATCTGATTCTCTTTCTGGGGTTAATACCTAAATTTCAATTCTGATCTCGTGTTCAGTACCTGAATTATGATTCCTTCTTTTTGAGGTCGTTATCTAAATTTTGATTCTCTTTTAAAGGTGAGAACCAAAATTTTGATTCCCATCCCACATCTTTGGGTTAGGCTTAGACGTCCTATTCCCATCTCCATCCTTGGGGTATTCTTTGACTTCCTATTCCCATTCTCATATTTGGGGTAGGCTTAGATGTCCTATTCCCTTCTACACTTTCAGGGTAAGCTTAGACATCCAATACCCATCTCCACCATTGGGGTCGGCTTTGATGTCCTATTCCCATCCTTACCATCGGGCTATGCTTAGACGTCCTACTCTCATCCTTACATCGGGTAGGCTTAGACGTCATATTCCCATCCTTACTTTGGGGGTACGATTAGACGTCCTATTCCCATTTCCACTTTCGGTGTAAGCTTAGATGTCTTATTCCCATCTTCATCATTGGGGTAGGCTTTGACGCCTTATTCCCATCCTTACCATCGGGGTAGGCTTCGACGACCTGTTTCCATCCTCATATTTGGCATAGGCTTAGACGTCCTATTCTCATCTACAGTTTTGAGGCAGGCTTTATCGTCCTATTCCCATCTCCATCAGGGTAGGCTTTGACGTCCTATTCCCATCCTTACCATCGAGGTAGGCTTAGATGTCATATTGCCATCCTTACATTCGGGATAAGTATTGACACCCTATTCCTTTTTATGTGCTTGTTTTTTCCACTCAATCTGGTTTCCTTACGCATAATTTCACCTCCTTAAAATTTTAAATTAAAATCCAAACTTTCTTTGATATATTCAATTTGAATCGAGTCTTCACTAGAACTGTTAGTTTGCCTGACGATTGTCCCAGAAATCTCTTTTCTTTTCCCCAACAAAAGTATATGTTACTACCCATCGAAAATAACTCACTCAATTCTACACTTCGTTCTAGGTTTGTTGACTTAGAAGTCTGTCTCTTTTTTGTTGGTCTTGTCGGTCAATGCCAATAAATGCGGTGTGTTTATCCAACACACCACACCTATTAGTGGTCCATTTGTTAACCTCACTATTTGTTGAGGTCTAGCTTTATCCTCTTTAGTAGCCTATGATCTAGTTGTAGCACTTTTCTGTTTAGAATTCCTAGAGAACTAGAAAAGGAACCCTCACCATTAAAAAAATTTTAAACTCTCCTTTGCTCAACTTAAAGTCTTACATATTGGTCCTAACATCTAGCACTTGGTAGGTGGGGTCAATATAGGGGAACTCAAGGGGAGTCCCCATAGGACTACTTGGCCATAGGGTTGACCATGCGTGTTGTTTTGGAGCTAGTTCACTCACATACACTCACTTGCACATTACATTTCAGTCACAACCCTAAACCCAAACCTGTTGACTTTAATCCCTTGGTCATTTGGGAGACTCATGTAGATGGCCCCGTAGATCCAGTAGCTCTAGGCTAAGTTCTAGCCAAGACCACTACATAGAGGAAACAAATGGAGATTCCACTGGTCCATAGCTCAAATAGGGTGGTTAGCACCTCACTTTTACGAATATATCAAAATTAGTCTTTTGCCCCCAAATCTACCCAACTTACCAAAGTACCCCCAAACCGCAAATTTGACCAAAATTACCCAAACTACCCAAATTTGCTCAAAAATCATCTCAAATCATTTGAAACAACCCAAATTGTCCAAAACCTCCCAAAATTACCAAAATACCCCAAAATTTGCCAAAATACAAAATAACCCTTGGTGGCCCAAACATTCCCAAAACACTCAAAATCATCTCAAAGGCCCCTAAAACCAATATGGACCCTTAAATTGAACCTAGTTTGATCAATTTCACCAACTTTGACAAAAAAACCCCAAATTGCCCTTAAATGTGCAATTCCCTAAATTCACCCTAAATGTCCATGAATTTGACCACAATCCCCCCCCAAATTCAATTATAAATTAAAATTCGCCATGATAAAACTCAATTAAAACCAAATACAAATTAAAATTCATCATGATAAAACTCAATTCAAACCAAATCCAAGTCCAATTGACCCACATTTGAGTCTAATTTCAATCCAAATTTAAAAGCCCCAATTAGGCCTAAAACCAAAATCCCACTCAAAAGAACACCCGAATCCTTCCAATTGCCTTAATTATGCATCATAAACTCTTTGAAACATCTACACAAAATGAATTAAATTCTCAATTGACCTTGGCCAAGCTTCAATTTCATTCAAATTCAACCCAAATCTAAAATTCCCAAATTTGCCCCAATTTAGTCATGTGCCCAAATTCCACCAAATTGAATGCCCTAACTCCAAAAATTGGCACCCAATTAATGTTGAGAACTCTTCATGACATTCCCCTAAACCATTCTGAACTCTCAATTTGGACTTAACCCAACTATAGCCAAACCTAAATCCAACATCCCCAAATTAATCAAATGCCTAAAATCCCTCAAATTTAAACTCCAAATCAATTCAAAATAACTCCAAATCTTGTATAAACCCCTCATGATAATCATTCACACAAAATTTATCAATTAATTGTGCTCAATGTCATGGCTAGCCTAACCTAAACCCAACTTCAAGATAGTTGAACCCAAATTGAACCCATGCACAAAAATTGATTAAGCCATGTCAAATTGGCTAACCAAAGACCACTCCAACCACCAAGTGCACCCTAGTGACCAGGCTAGACTAAGCTAGCTCACCCTAGATGATCTATGGACCAATGATCCTTTGATTTAAGGGATTTCACCCCATATTTGGCCTAAACTTGAAATATCCTTGCCATCATTGTTTACCCTTGGTAGTTAATCATAATTAGCCCCCCTATGACCTCCCTGAGCTTAAAGGTGATCAGACCCTGGCCAACTACCACCTCAGCCACCAGAAACAGTCACTCCAATGGAGCCCCAAATGGCCAAAACCCAAAATTTAAATTCCCTGACTTGGCTCACTCGAATTGGATGCTTGTGCATTTCTTCCCTCCCCTCAGCAAGCTTTAGAGCCCATCAAACCCCCCTGGGCTCCACCAAGCAGCCATGGATTTAAATTGACCCCTCCATGGACAAAAAAGGGAGAGCTTGAAAACCTTGGGGAAACTTTTCCAAAATCTCCAGAGCTTCTCCAAACGTTCCTAAGTTCAATCACCTTGCTTTCAGCCACTGAAAGCCACCCCACAAAGCTAATTTCTTCACTGAAATTTGCTTTAAAACCAGGACAAATTTCTCTATACCTTCACATTCATAAAAACCCCATCCCAAACAGCTTCTAACGTAGCTCGAGACCAACACCTGAAATTGAGCTTGATCAAAATCATATCTAAACAATTCACCATGGCATAGGAATTCATATGGAGGTTTGTTGAATCCATTTGAAGCTGCCACAACCATCTGATTGAGGCCTCCCCTCTCAGACAAAGGTATTAAAATTCAACCTGAATTTGAGCCTATTTTGATTATCCATACATATTTGATGTATTTCATACCATATAAGCCATATAGATATGTTCTTCTGGAGTAGATGAAGGTTTAAGAACAAACCCCATGTGATTTGGTTGAGTCTAGCCTAAGATCTTAAGGTTTCAGTGTGAACGGCTCACCAGTTGGGTCACTTGGGGATGATGAACGAATGTCGTCTAATTTCTTGTTTACTCCGTGGACGGTTGAGATCGCGTTGGACGAGCGAATGAGACGAAAGGCGGGTTGTGTGGCAGCTGAGGTTGTTGGTGGCGTCAAATGGCAGAGCACCGTGTGGAGGCTTCGAAACTGCTGATGTTGAGATGACGCTGCGTGTTTAAGTAGAAAAATATGGATTTATTTAAATGCCTGAACTTCGAAAATCAATATCTTTCTCTAGAAAAATCATAAAAATAAAATAAAAATACCCTCTTGCTCAGTGAAGAGAGGAGAATAATGTGGATTAAAAATTAAAAAATTATTTGTTGATACTCTGATTTTTAATGAATTAAATACACTTTTGAGCATTTTAATTCACTATGATCAAGTATTGCTCACCATGGCTTAAAACTTTTAGGGTTCATTCCTTATGACAAAGGGGATGTTTTCTGATTTTTCCAAGTTCAGAGAGCACCTCTATGCTTCTAACCTTAAGTTTCAAGCTAGGATGGCTATTTTGACTTATTTTAATTATATAAATTAAAATATCACTTAGAAAATTATGGGACTAATTTTAGTAGGTTTTATATAGTTAGAGAAGCTTAGGGAAAATGTCATGATGATTTGAATTATTTTGTATAGTTTTATAGTTAATTAAATATATATATATACATATCTTGCATTAATATAGGCAAATTGAATACTAATAAAAATTTGACAACATTAAATCCACACTATATATAAAAATCATGTTAACCTACTATAAAAATTTAAAAATTATTTGACTAAGTTTGTGCACTAAAGTTTATTTTATAAGAAACCTTGTATTTCGTACAAATATAATTATATTAAATTAAATACACTTGGAAAAATTATGAAAAGTGTTTTTTCTGAGTTTCTTGTGATCACGGGCACTTAAGAAAACTAAAACATACTTTTGAGAAAATACTTGATTTCTGAGCTTAATTTTGAATTTAAAATTATTAAAAATAATTAAGAATTCTAAAAATACCAAAAATTTTAAAATGTTCCTGATTGTTACCTGGTCACTTAGAACTCATTAGAATATTTTTTTAATTTTTCTAAGTTAAAAGTGAATTTTTAAAAAGCTTAAAAATGATTTTTTCTTATTTTCCCATTAAAATAATTATAATAAATAAATTACAAATTATAAAAATATAAAATTTATTTCTCTGAGTTCTCAAAACTCAGAGAGGTTTAATAAAAGTATAAATAAGATTTTTGTAATCAAAAAATTATTTTACATTTAATTAAATCATTGAAATTGACTAATACTTAAATAATAATGACACAGATTTAATTCAAAAAAATCATGAAATTTTGTCTAGGTGTTTTTCTGACCTAAGGAGACCTCTAATAAATTTCTAATGAATAAAAAAATTTATTTTGGATAGTTAAGTAAATCAACTTTGAAAATACTACCTTTTAAATTTAAACAAAATTTTAAATTACATTAAATTTTGAAAACCCAAATTTTCTCCTCATATGTTTTAATTGACCCATGGATAAGATGCTCTAAATTCTCAAAGTTGTTTGAATTTTGATTAATCGGTTATGAGGTGAAGAGGACTAAAGGCAAAGGGGTAACTTTAGATTTTACTGCCTCAATCAAAATTTAAGATTAATTAAATGGAAAATAGGAAATCTTAATCCTGATGAGCATGTTTGGATGATTGAGATACAATGGGATTAAGAGGTAGGAACTCAATTGCCACATTTTCTATAATAAGAACAAAATTGTAATTTCCTTAATTATCATGACTCAGAAGTCAATCAAAATTAAACAATTCTTAAGTGATGGGTTTGATTTAGGAAGATAATATTTCATTAATTTTAAGCCCATAATTGATGACAATATGATCTTTCAATAACAATGCATGTCATTCAAATCAAAATTTTGCTACTTACCATTTCACCTATTGTGAATGTTCAAGGCTTGGTAGTGACCTAGGTTTGGCATTTAAACTCATTTGATCAGATTTAGAAGATAACATGATTGATGATTAACACCTTTTTACACTACAAGCCCAATTTTAACTGTGGAAATCAAAACCTTTAATTACGTAAATTTCCCTTAGGGCCACCCACTCACATAACTCTTAAATGAAATATTGATTGATTAATTGAGTGTCCTAGCCTTGGGATACATAAGACATCAAGTTTCTTTGAGCAATGGGATAACCTTAGATTAACCTTGGGTGATTGATAAAATGATACGATAAGTTCAAAATGAACTCAAAATATTTTAAGAAATCATCAAAGTGGTTCAGAGTCACGCTTCAAGCACTATGAAATCTCTTGAATATTTTGAAGGGCAAATTGAACTTGTTCTTCTTTGCTATAAAATCATCTACAAAGATCTTTCGAGACTTAATAAAGTCATAACTTGGGGTTTGGTAGCAATATATTCATCTACTTCTGCAATTTGAATTCCTTGCAAAAATTATATGCATATTGCCAAAGCTAACATTTCAGGTGGAGGAGCTGGAAGAATCAACATGTACACTTTTAATTTATTGCATTTACTTTTTCATACCACTTGTTTCTTTCTAGCATGTTTAAGGTCACCCTACATGTCAAAACTAAAACTAAAAATTAAACAAGATAAAATTCACGGCCACAATAGTCAAAATATAAGACAAATCAAAATTTAATCACGAACAAAACCAAAATAAGAATTGCAACTAAATTAAAACGTCTTTATCGGATAATCGTGAATCCCTCAGAGGAGGTAACCTATGGTTGTTGATGAGGTTTCTTACACTATAAATAAAAGTATGGAGCTCATTGAGTTGAGTTTAGTAAATTCATTTAAACTATGTGAATCCAAAAGAAAATAGTAGTGTTAGAACGAGGGAACTGTAGGATCCTAACCGATATCGCTCTAATCAACTTTAATATTCCCCATAAAATTTATGTAAACATAAACTTATAAAAAAAAATTTTGACATCATGACTTGATGCATTAGAAAACTTAAACTCACCACGACGAGAAACTTAGAGTTAGTATTAAGTGTAACATAACCATCTTCAACAGCAAAGTATTTCTGCACCAATTAAACCATTCTTTAGAATTAAACAACAAGACATAGGAGTTTGAGGTTTTTCACCTAATGCAACATAAATCATCATCTTTCCTTTAGGATTTTTTAGGGTTTTGCTATACGATATAAGCTCTAACCAATTTTGGGATTCTGAGGTTATCATTCGTCATGATCTAAATCCTCACATCTTCTAGGCTATTTATGTCACTATTTCATACAAATGTAAGCCATAATTAATAAAAATTGACGAGATGAAACATTTAAAATTTCTCCTTTAAATTGAAGTCAAACCATAGGATAACTTAGAAAGTCACTGAGGTTCTCCTAAGGATCTGGGACATCCCCTAGTTCCTCTTTCTTTGGATTCCAAAAATAAATGTTCCAGATTTGAGTCATTCTCCTTTCACACCTCCTTGTCTGATCTTGTTGAAAAGCCCTATTCCTCTGACCTCTTTGAAGAAAATATCCCCAAATTTTTATCGAGAGTAATCTTAGGTGACTTTGATAATCTAAGATGTAATTAACTGTAACGTCTTGCCTTTATAGGAAACTTTCAAGAACCCAACTTAATATAAACCCTATTTAACTTTTCATAGTAAATAGGGGAACTTGTCATCTTATAATAAAAAATAGTTTCGCAGACCAAACAGATTTAATATATTTCTTTGTTTATTTGAAAAGTCTCACCCTCAAGTTTGGTGTTTATCTTTCTGGATAGATACATAGCTTGAGGTGTAGTGCTCTTTCATTTGAACTATGAAAGATATAAGATCAGTTTGATTTCATATTCTTCTAAACTTAAAAATATATGTAAATTAAATGTCCCTTTGAAGCAGGCGATGGGATTCCGATTTCGACGACCGACAGCTTCCATAGGACGACCCCCTAAAATTGTATCACATGCTATTTTTGGTTGTTTTTTGCAATTTATTCTCCTTAAAACTCCTAAAAACTGAATCATAAGTTTATTTTACGGGGGAAAACAAGGTAAAAACCACTAGATTTCAAATCCAATGGCTTCCCAATCCAAAAATTCTGCGAGATTTGGAATTTTCAACCTGAGAAAGTTTGTTAGTTTCGACACCCAGAAATTGCATGATTGACTTCTAGTGAAGAAGATACTAATCAAAGAAATGATATTTGTGAATCAAGAATTCAACACACTAAATACTTGAGTGGAAGAGATTATTGCACAGAGGCGTTAGGAAGTGTTCTGTTACACTAATGCCGCTGCAGTCGTCCTTGTGGTGAAAGAGTTTTATGCAAATCTTCATGGGATCAACCAAGGAACAATTTATGTGTGAGGCAGGTTTGTGCAGTTCACTCCTTCAAGAATAAACGAGATGTTTATGATTGAGAATGTGTATATCTATCATTATGCGAATGTTACCCCTACAAGAGACAGTATGAATGAACTCTACCGATACCTTACAGATGAAGATGCAAATTGGGAGGTCAGAGATGATGGGAATGTAAGTTTTTTCTCATCATTTTTAAATCCTGATTCTAAGGCATGGTACTTTTTCACAGCATCGAAATTACTGCCTACTCTGAAGATCAGTAAGGTAACAAAAGGAGAGCACTATTTTAAATTATTGCATTCAAGCCAGAAAGATTGTTGATATTGGAGCCATAATTATAAAATTGGTTTTTGTTTTGATTGTTAATGGATCTGCAACTGGACTTGGACATCCATCGACTATTTTTCTACTGTGCAGGCAATCGCAAGTCCCTTATGAAAGTTGGGAAAAAGTGCTTCTTCCTTAGAAGTTGATGGTTCCTGAAGTCTATTATAATTGTATTGGAATGAGAGATGAAAATGATATGAATGTGCTGATGGATCAAGGATCTTAGAAATCATCATATATTCATCCCTACTATAATTCTAATGCACTTTTGAAGATAATTAAGAAGATTGAGAAAGAAGTGCGGAATCTTATATATGTGATTGAGAATATTTTTGAATTGCTGGATCATCTCGATTAGAGATTAAAGGAACATTTTGAACATACTGAGCCTATTAAAGATGGTTTAGTATGCATTTTTAAGAAACATTCTTGTCTATATATGCTTAGAAATGTTCATTTGAGTTAATTAGAGGTTGACATTAGGCGGTACGAAGCAAATTTCCATAGAAACTGAAATCTTGTGAATTTAAGCTCTTGCGCATGATGTGTCAATTTACAGAGCGCTGTCACATGATACGCCAAAGACCCAAACAAGCCAGATCGCATAAAAACTACAAAATCGCACTGATAAGCTCCATTTTTACGACTTGGGTCATCTCCTACCTCTAAACCTTGACACAGGGCTTCCTATTGAGGACGGTACAGAAGATTTTGGAGGCCAAAAATCATAGATTTCATCTTCTCTTGGTAAGAGCTTCACTTGAAATTAGAAATTTTTTATTTTCACTGTGGATTTTTCTTACATTATGGAAAATCTGAAATTTGGTGTTTTTGATAGAAAAAGCTTGAAGAAAAGTCATGGTGAAAAGTTTCTTACAAAATAATCTTGCTTGAGGAGTTAGACTTTTTATTTTGTAATCTGTTTGGATTTTATTTAGATTTTTGTAGAATTTCTAATGGCTCCCCTAGTTAAGAGAGGAAGGTTGTCCGAAGATTTTGATTCATGAAGATTCGTTAACATCAAGGCCCAACATAGTTACAATACTCAAATGGAGACCAAAAGATTGATCCAAGAAAGGGCATTTACAAACCAAGGTGGTGAGATTGAAAGGTTGATCCTCGCTAGAAACTGGGAAATATTTTGCTACTTAACTGCGGTAGTGATTGTCCCCATGATTCGGGAGTTTTACGCTAACTTGAGGTTCACTGTTGGTGACCACATACTAGTTAGAGGTAAACAAATTGAATTTATTGCTGATCGTATCACTGCTATTTATAGGTCGAGTGATGTATTTTTTGACAAGTACGTTGCATTCATGGTGACTGATTCATCACTGGATGAAGTGCTTTCCTTTTTGACTGATGGAAGAGGAGAGTGAAATTAAGAATAATAATATGGTTAACTTCCCTGCTTCCATGTTGACTAGCCAGCCAAATGTTAGACATCACTTTATTTCTCCTTGATTATTGTCAAGGAATCATCTTGTCGATGTTACAAAAGATAGAGTTATGTTGAACTATTGCATTCAGAACATGAAAGCAATAGATGTTGGTGCACTTATAGTTCATCATGCTTGAAGTATAGCTGGTAGCTCTACAGCTAGTAGTTTGGTAAACCCTGCTTCGATTTTCACTTTATGTGAGCAATCAGGAGTAGATTCCCATAGAAACGAAGAAAGATTATGACCACAGAATCCTATTGGGAGGCATATGATTCAAAGAGTTGAATCATTTATTGAACCTAGATGGGGAAGAAGGGATAGACCCTCTACATCAGCTGCAGGGGCATCTACGTCTCGCCCTGTATCATTAGAAAACATTATAGAGCAACTCATGATTCAAAAAATGGACATAATTAATATTCAGGGTCAATTGAGAGAGATTGGAGCAGAAAATGCTTGTAATGATGAATATCAGTAGAGGAGAGTTCAACATGATGTTGATTTTGAGAATGCCATGGTGAGACATCTTAGGGGAGAGCCTAATGTGGAATTTCCTCCTTGCCCCAGTTTCACTCCCTATACTTCTATTCGAAATAAAGAAGAAGAAGAGGAAGTATAAGAAGATGATGATGATGAAGAGGAAGGAGATGAAGACTGATACTTTTATGAGTCTAATATAGTTTGTTTTTTTTTTGTTTTTTTGTTATTTATGATTGAAATGTTTTGTATTTTCATTTGAGAATTATTGTTGTAAAAACTTTCATTTTGTATTGTGGACATAATTGTAATAATAACTGTAGACTTTTACTTTTTCTGTATTTTTAGTATTTTCAATTTTGTTTTTTTAAGTTTTTGTGTTTCTATTCTCAGTAATTTCTTTAGAATATATTATGTTTTATTTAATACTTTAAAGCTTGTGTGTATGTTTTTAAAGTCAGTACTTGCAATATACTAGAGCCCAGTTTCATCAGAAATCCTCTATAAGTTGGTTTTTATTTTCATGCATTTACTGTTTTCTTTCACTTACTAAGATTTTGTACTAAAACATTTTTAAAATTACTTAAAAACTTATATTTGGGGGGAATAAAAATTTCTTTTAAAAAGAAGTAAACTAAATTTGTTTTGTCCTCAATTAACTATATTTTTAAAATTAATTTAACATGACCTGGGGATATTAAGATTTAACTTTAAATGACTATAATTATGTTTATAAATATTGAGGTAATTTTAGGTAAAAATTTTTTAATAATGAAGGTCAATTCAAAAGTTAAAAATATTTGGCATGATATGATAAGACTATACTTTTTTATTTAAAGTAAATGAAACTATATTTTTGAAATATTCATAATTTGATAGTTTCATGTAAGAAGAAAAGAATGAGCCTTTATGATAAATCATAAACTAATATGAATTTATAAAGTGATGAAAGTTATAGAGGTTTAACTTTAAGAAGAGGAAGTGAAGTTTGAAATCATTAAAGGCTATCCGGATATAGTAATCCTCACTTGAAAAAGAAAAAAAAAGAAAAAAGAAAAGAAAGGATTGAAAACATCCAAAAAGAAAAAGAAAAGAAAAGAAAAGAAAAGAAAAATAATTGAGGAGAAGCTTGAGGAGAAGCCTAATAAAAAATTGGTTTCACTTGAATCGACTTAAGGAATGAGCTTTATTACATTTTCTAAACTTATATTGGAGTATTTGTAGCATTCCTAGTAAAGTCTTCATGAAGTTCTTTTTCATCTAAATATTCTAAATGTTCTTATTATGACAAATTGCAATTCTTCTTGAAATAAATAGAGATTTAGAAACCTTAAATTTGGTTACTAATTATTACTAGACGTAGAATTTGAATCTAAGTTATTAAAGGTTTTCTTAAATTTTGTTATTCTATTTATTAAACTAAAGTATAGAAGTTATAAGTAATCTATATCCTGAGTCATTAGCTTTTATATAGTAAAAGTGCGACTTGAGGTTAAAAAATTTTTAAGTTTGGGGAACTTTGATACATCAAAATAAAATGTAATTTTAAGTAAATAATTTATGCTTATTTTTGAAGATATTGCACTTTAAAGAAGTGTATTTTTATGATTTTGTTACAGTTATAACATCTTTAGGTATTTGGAGAAAAATAGGGAAAAAGGACAAAATTTGAAGCCAAAACAGCCAATTTTTTGGATTCTGACACATGATGCGCCAGAGATGACTTTTTGCAGATTAAGGCGATTCGAGATGAATTTTGCATGAATTTTCAAAGGGGCACTTTTTCTACAGACCCATTAGAGTAATTGAATGCATCTAAACACTTTGGAATGTTCTTTTATGAAGGGATGTGTCTCTTAGATCAAATTACACATCTTTTGAATTCAAAAGAGTTGACTTTTGAAAGGAATTTTGGAGAGGATTTTGAATTCCTTTTGAAGGAGGCATCCCAAAATAAAAGAGGAAGACTTCAAGGAGTTTAGGGGGGACGAAAAAGAGAGAAAGTGGGGGTGGCGTGAAAGGCAAGGAGAAGAGAAGAGATTTTCTATTAATGTTGTAAGAGGAGAGGGAAGGTGAGAAATTTCTTCTTCATTACACTTCTAAGAGAGAATTGAGTGTGCTTGTATAGAGAGAAAGACTTGGAGAGAACTTCTAGGGATTTGCTTGGGAAGGACAGCGAGATAAGTTGGGTCTTTTATTTATTTTGTTTTATAAAATTGTTTTAATATATAAACTTGTTTTAATATATGAAATACGTGTTTTTTTGTATCCTTCCATGAATTCTGAGTAGTCTTCTTTATCATTCTCCCCACTTTGAGATATGGTTTTGTGAAGAATTGATTTTTTTTGTTATGATTTTAAATGTTAATAATTTGTGATGATTTGAAATCCAATCTTCATTTATTTTTCAATCTTGCCAATTGAAATGTTAAAACTGTTGAGAAACATATGTTCTGAAAAGGGCTATGATTTCTACAATAGGGGGAGAATCGCATTTGACTTCATGGGAGAGTATGTCATCCATGGAATTGAGTGCAAATAAATAGAGAAATATACTTTGTTGGATGCAGAATTAGAGATTTTAAGGTGACAGATTAAAATCTCCAGTTTGGTCTAGTTGATTGGAAACTGATGCAAAATTGTAGCTATCGGGGAAGTGAGTAGTGGGAGCTCTAAAGTGGCAGCCGGTATCCTCACAGCCTAACCACATAATTAGGGACCAAACTCTAGATTAGTTAATATTCTTTATAACATTTGGAAGAATGTAAGAATAAGATTGCTCCTATTTGGCACAAAACAGTTTATATATATATATATATAAATGATTTTAATCTTTTCACAGTCCATATACTCATTGTAAAGGGGAATGATGCTTTCTTAAAGTTGAATCTTACATCAACGAACACTTTGTTTAGTTTTTGTAGTTTTACTTTTGAAAGTTTAGTTTTTAGTTAGTTAACATTATCTTTCAATTGCATTTTATATAGCATTCACTTTAGAACTTAATATTCAAACTTCGCACTTTACTTTTATCTTTATATTTTTAAATTATAAAATATGTTTAAAAATTTACCTATAGGATTTTCCAACTTCCTGTGGATTAATATCTAGGACTCTCTTAGAGCTCTTTTTTACTTGAGAGATATGTATACTTGCGTTGGTTTTAAAGGGGATTTAATAGTTTAAAAAGAGTTTTAAAGATAAACTATTTTCATAAAAGGTATTTTTGTTGGGATTATATTGTATATTTATTGTTATATCTGCGTGTGTATTTCATAATATTGAAAAATAATTGCAAAATTTACACACTAAATCTACCTGCATCACTCATTTGGATTTTGGTTGAAGATAGCTAAGCTATTTAGTTGCCCATTTAATTTTGGATGATAGTGGTTATTGAGAGACTGTCCATCTAAGAATATGTGATACCTATTTAACTTAAATGTTCATCATATCCTCTTATTTAAGCTAGAATTAGCATTTTCATATGTTCATGTGCTCCTTTATATGGTTGATAAAATTAAAAATGTTGATAGTTAGAAATATTGGTCGCTTGTATGACAACAACTTTAACAAGTTCGATGGTACTCTTTATGAAGTTTCATACTTGAACAAATATCTTACATAGTCTATTTTGTTTAACAATGATCTTCTATTATCTTGAGGAACTCATATTGTGAAAATAATGAAGCATTGAGAGTCGATATGAAATGGAGAGATGTTGGAGTTTACCGAACAACATTTTGTTTGGTTAGACCATTGAAGACAAAGCTTTTATAAACCTACATATTATCAAGTAAACTACAACTCAACCACCCCAAAGATGAAGGAAATATATTATTTGAAGATCTACGTCATCCAATGTTCCAAAGGAAAGTTGCAAGAGCCACCTCAACATAGAAGACAACAACATCCTCAATAGCTAATCCCATAGCTTACTTGATTTCAATTGTCTAGCTATATGTCTTAGCTTGTAGGTCATTTCGATTTGTCTTAGTTTCTTTGTATAAATAGCAATATTTGGATAGTTTTATTTGTGGTGTAATTTTGCAAGGTGAGATAGTTTGCTCGGCTCCTTTATTCTTAGCAACTTTGACCACTTTAGTATTTTATTTTGATTCAAAAAATCCTCCAGATGAAAGCTTCCTTAGCTTTGTTCCCTTTCATTTCTCCTTATCAAGTTGTAAAGGTAAATTATTAAGAGCTTGATGTTGGTTTACAATTAAGTTATTTCACCTACAAATCAGGTCATTTGAAATGTTAATTAAAATAAATGAAAAAAAGTCATCACTAGGCTCACCAAATCCATATGACACTTGTCATCGTGTGTTATGATAACTTTATTGGTTTTATAAATTTTTTTCTTAAAATATCCATTTTTAAATATTAAAATTTAAAATGTATCATTTTTTGCAAGGTTATTTAATTGACTTTTGCTGTGGATAAGCCACATCAGCTAGGCGCATGTCTTCTTTGCTTTATCGTAATTCACTTGAAACGAGGGATTATTGCGTGCGGACACCGCATGCATCTCTGCATGCGGTGTTCGATCTTGGCCGTAGATCACGGTGATCTACGGTCAGGATTATTCCCGTTTTTTTTAAAAAAAATAAAAAATTTTAGGTGGGGCCCACCGAAATACATCAGGACCTTAAATCACGTGATTTACGGTCCGGATCGGAGTCCGCACGCAAGCTGCGTGCGAACTCCGATCCGTATGGAATAATTTTTCCTTGGAAACATAGTGATTGCAACCACACAACCGATAAAAAATATTACGATAGGAACAATGGGCATCTGGATGATGGTGTGCATTGTAAACCACACCATTATGCACTTAGAATAGTGGTGTAATCTACACCATTATCGGGACATCCCGATGACACTCTCCACAAATGAAACCACCTATCCTCCTGTCAGGCGGAATCTTTTGTATTTAACTTTCTTTTTTGGGTGCTATGTCACTCCTTATCTCGTCAATCTCCTACTTTTCGCTTTTTATCTCGTTTTCCTGAGTAATGCCTTGAATGATTCACTGTAAATGAGAACAATTTGAAATTAAAATCAACCTTCGAATCAAATCTGCTACAGCATTTATAAGATAAATTGCTTTGATATTAATTCATCTGTGTCAGTGGAATGTACCGTAGCAACCAAATTTGTGCCACTTAAGGAGACATGGTAAGAATAACATCACAAGTACAGCCGGATTTTCTCACTTAATAGTTGTTGAAATTACCATTCAGCTTTAGCGAAACAGGATGGCAAATCAAAGCAAGAAAAACAGAAGCAACAATGTTTGAAAAAAAAGAAATTGTAGCAAACTAATCAGAAACTATTATTCACACCAAAATCTTTGGAAATCATCGTTTGCCTTTTAACATATTCTAAAATGTTGGAGCAGAAACCTAGCCTTCAGATCTCAGTCAGCTGTGGGGCCTTGGATGCTGCAACTTGGTCTTCAACTCTCTGTCCTTTAGCAGTAGTCTCCTTGACCAGTTGGGCTAGCACCCTAGGCTTAGACAAAATCTCTTGGATTCTGGTGCTACTCATTTCCAGCAACATGTTGGCTATCGCCGATGCATGCTTAGGCTTCGAAATACAAGAGACGCCGGAATAGTTAATTTAAAAAGAATTATAAAAAAAAGCAGTCTAATAGTACGTAAAAAAGATGCTACCTCCAGCTTTTGTACATTGCAGTAGAGAAATTCCAATATCGTAGACTTTCGCAGCTGAGGATCTAATTTATCAAGCTTGCTCAACAAAGCCTGCTGATCTCGGGGCACAGTGTTGCTAAATGCTCTCTTTACTCCATTACCACTTGGCTGCTGAAGCTGAACTTTCTGTGTCTTCTTTATCCCTTTTTCATATCTCGAAGGGTGAAGATATCTCTGATTCAGACAATAGTCATCCACATATCCTTCCTGCTAACACATAAATCTTGATTATTATTTTAAAAATTAAGATCTGAATACAAATTGAAATACGGAGGCAAGATTTCTAAGATATAGAGTTAGATATCAACTGATGGTACATCATACAACTTTATTGCCTACCTCGCCACACACAAATCATTACAAAGAATATAGAAAGTGTATAATATCGCATTCATTATCAAGAATATGTGTGATGTAGTAGATTGAGCTTGTGGCCTACCGGCATATAAAATGTTTCTTGTGGTAGGCAAACCATAATAGGATTCATTGGCGAATTGACCGGAGCATGGCATGTTGGCCTTAGCTGGGCAATCATGTCAGTGGGCCTCAAATAAGTTCGGACATGCTCGTTTGGGGAATAAACCTGCAGAATATAAATATCTATGTGCAATTAATGTCTGGAATACACTCCCTCCCACACATTTAACGGAGGCTCAATAAAGTAATGAGTCTAAGATTGTTGCTTACCAAAGGTGCGGCGGTGAGATGTTGGAATGCTTGGTTTTCCATTGGTAAACCTATTCTACAGGGCTGATAAACGGATGTCACGTCATGAGTTAGTCCGATGTAGTAAGGTGGGTGGGATATAAATGGACAATTAAAGGTCGAAGAAAGCTGGCACTGCGAAGAGTTGAAGCGAGTTTCTCTTTGTTGTGCAATGGCAACGTATAGATGCTTCCCATTTAATTTGCTCCCTGGATAAAAGTAATGTCAAGCAGGAAAGAAGTAGAACTATGGATTTAAATTTTTATATTTAAAAGCAATTATTACGAACCATTAAGTGTAACAACAGCTTTGCTAGCTTCTTCAAATGAAGAAAAGCACACAAATCCATATCCTCTGCATCGTCCGTTACTATAACGACATGATTTTGACCACAGTATCTTCCCACATGAAGCAAAACGTTCTTGCAAGACCTCGTCACTAATGGAATCGTCTAAGTTCTTCACATAGACAGTGGTTCCCTAAAGAATTGCAGCAAGTGCTTATTAGTAATCCGAAATTGAAGGTCCGAACAAACCAATGAATAATGTGGCAACAACTAATGCATGAGAAATTTGTGTATTAGAAGCTCCAATGTTATTCAGCAGCTGGTCTTATCAACCTGTATTTTATTGAGTTGCTGGTTATCTGCATTATTCAGCAACTTCTTCCTCATGTTCTCTCGCTCAACTTTCTTCTGAGCTGGCCCCACATAAAGTATCTTTGATCCTATTGTCATGTGTGTTACTACAGAAAAATGAAAAGGATAAAATGATTTTAGTGCTAACAACGGCAAGTGAATGTTACCAAGTTTTGCACCGTTCATAATATCCATTGCCTTTTTGGCGTCCTCTGGTGATTCAAAGCTAACAAATCCAAAGCCCTTAGATTTTCCATTTTCATCTTTCATAACGACAACACTGTTCACTATACCAAATTCAGAGAAAATTTCTCGAAGAGTGTCACTTGAGAAGTCCTTTTCAAGATTCTTGATGTAAAGATTGCTGCCGCCACGTGGCCGTTGCGACGTTTCTTTCCTCTCAAACTTTCTAACAAACTTTGCGACGTAGCTGATACCATGAAATAAATTATGGTAGCAAACATTCATTGGAAACTCACTAATAAATCATTTCCACAGAAGTGTACACGTCAAATCTTGATAAAGCATCTAAAATTTGCTACAAAATAGATAAATAAAACATTTCCGAAAATAGCAATATGGCATCCAAGTAATCATAAGAATTCTGAACCAGAGGACATCTAGAACAAAAAGAATTAAACATTATGAGCAGAATATCCAAAATTACGCACAAACAAACAAGCAAAACATTTCAAAAAAGGGACAAAAAAAAAAACCAAACAGAAGGAAAAAATATTACACACAAAGGAAAAATATTAGGCGGATCGGTTTCCGAATATATGGGGGAGGGAGAGCTCACAGCTTCTTGCAGGCACCAACGGGGACTGTCCCATGAAGAGCTGTCATGGCGGATAGGGCGGCNCAACGAGGTAATGTTGGTACCATCGCGACCACGAAGAGGTACTGTTAGTACCATCGTGACCACAAAAGAATGTCGTCGCCTCTGAAACCTGATCGAAGAACTCATCCAGATCAGGAACCTCAAAGAGTTTGATGCAGTTAACACGCACACATAACGACTGGGTAAAGCGCAAGCAGGATATCCTCCAACAGACCTGTCAGTTGGAACATAGTCCACGCAGCAGAGATAATAGCTGCCATCTTCATGGGCGGATCCTGACCCTTTGACTTGAAGTGATAGTATTTTGGAGAGGTATGCTCCNAACGAGGTAATGTTGGTACCATCGCGACCACGAAGAGGTACTGTTAGTACCATCGTGACCACGAAAGAATGTCGTCGCCTCTGAAACCTGATCGAAGAACTCATCCAGATCAAGAACCTCAAAGAGTTTGATGCAGTTAACACGCACACATAACGACTAGGTAAAGCGCAAGCAGGATATCCTCCAACAGACCTGTCAGTTGGAACGTAGTCCACGTAGTAGAGATGATAGCTGCCATCTTCATGGGCGGATCCTGACCCTTTGACTTGAAGTGATAGTATTTTGGAGAGGTATGCTCCATCGTTTGTATACACCTAACCACAACCATTATCTTTAATAGATGCAGATATTCTACTGAAGGGAACCCCAATAATGAGGTGATCGTCATCACAATGCTGATCAACAACTACCAAGTGGGTAGTATTCTCATTGATATAGGAAGTTTGGGAGGATTGAAACATCAAATAATATCATCTTTAAAACATAAAATCAAACAATAGAATAGTTTGAGAGGTCATCGAGGTTCTCCTCGGATCTGTGATCCCCTACATTTCACTCATTTGACTCTTAAAAACAACTGCTCCTATTTGGACCTTTCCAACTTGACTTTCCATGTTCAATCTTGAAAAATATAAACTTTGAAATCTTGAAGACAGAACCTTTGATCATTATCGAGAGTTTTCTTAAGCGAATTCGGTTATTTAAGATGTAATTAACTATAAGAGTTTGCCCTTATAGAGAACTTGGAACCCGAGTAATATAAACTCTATCTAATTTTTATATTAGGTGAGGGAACTTGTCGGTCACACAAAAATGTTCTCAGACTAAACATATGTCATAAATTCTTTAATTTATTTAATATAGTCTATTGTCATGTAATATGTCTATTCCTCATGATAGGTACATTATTTGTAGTGTTGTGTTCAATTACTTAAACCATTAAAATACATGAGTTCTTTTTGTCTCACATTTTTCAAATTAAAATATATTTGTAAAATTAAATATTTTTTTTCAAAATTATATATATNCCTCATGATAAGTACATTGTTTGTAGTGTTGTGTTCAATTACTTAAACCATTAAAATACACGAGTTCTTTTTGTCTCACATTTTTCAAATTAAAATATATTTGTAAAATTAAATATTTTTTTTTCAAAATTATATATATATATTAAATTAAAATTATTTTTAAAATTAAAGCAACCGACTCCAAATCCTGACTGACAAGGGGTAGGGCTCTATTTATAGAGTTTAAAAGAGACCACTTTGCAAATAAGGATGAAATTTGAATAGCTTAAATGACCAAGAGAGATTCTCTCGTTCGGACGATATTTAGTGAATATTTGAGTACCTTAATGAAGTTATAATTGAATGATCTTGGGTTCCTTGGATTTGTCTCACCGATAAGCTCAATTTGACTATAAGCTTGACAGATTTAGACTGTGTTTGAATTCCAATTATGAACTGAAAGGTTCTAAAAATATTTAATGAATTTGGGCTTGATTTGACTTGGATTGGACCAATTTTGATATTATTAGATCCGTCTAGTCTAGCCGACTAGTTTGACTATATGTTTGCTGAAGTCAGAGTTCTGTATGACTTTTAATCATAGTTGAACAAACGTTGCTCAAAAAGTTATCTCAAGATTCATATCCCGCCTCGAAATTTATGTCAAATGATGAAAATTTGTTGATGGTGTATTATTACATGAACATATATGTACGTATGTACATATATGTATGCACGCATATGTAGGTACATTTATGTATGTATATGTTTGTACGTACATGTATGTATGTACCTTTATGCAAACACCTGTATATATGTATGTATATGTATGTACATGTGTGTGTATGTGTATAGGGGTTATATATG
>JXCR01143401.1:60043-133556 GCA_002079205.1 Phalaenopsis hybrid cultivar
TGTTATTGTGTTATTATAACACCAAGATTATTTTCAGGATACAATAACACATGAATAACACACAATAACACTTGAATAACACTTGAATAACACAGGAAATATTCCCGACAGAGAAAAAAATGGCACAGTAACACGGGGGAATATTCTCTCCCGTGTTATTCTTGTGTTATTGTGTGTTATTCATGTGTTATTCATGTGTTATTGTGTTATTATAACACCAGGAATATTCCCAAGATATAATAACACATGAATAACACACAATAACACATGAATAACACGGGGAGAAATATTCCCCGTGTTACTGCGCCGTTTTTTTTTCTGCGTCGCGCGGGATATCGTGGCGTGATTTCATTGGGCACGCACGTTCCTCTACGTGCGTAGTACTGATGTAATATTTTTTCGAATTTGAAAAATGGGTGAAAGATGGTGGTTGACTTGTAAATAGCAAATTTCGGGCGGTCTGTATGTAATTGTCCCCATTTATTTTTGGCAAATGAGACCATTCTGCACCACCAAAAAAATAAAAAATTAAAGGGGAATTTACAAACATAACACTCAATTCTTATGTATTTACTTATCTCGCACCTAAGCTTTAACTTCGACATCTCAAGCATATTTTCGAATGTATGAAAAGGCGGAAATAGTGTAATCGACCTTTTCATACATAGGTTAAGGCGCTTAGTACGTAAAAATTAAAAATTTAGGTGTGAGATATATAAATGTATAAAAATTGAACGTTACGTATGTAAATCTCTGAAATTTAAAACTCGGCACAATCGCCTGTAAAGCGGGTGATTGCGTGCGAAAGAGTAAAAATTATTCCATACGGACAACGTATGCAGAAATCCATACGCTATCCGATCTCCACCGTCCATCAAAGCAAAGTTGTATTTCGGCGGCCCCACTTTAAAAAAAAAATAATAATAATTGATGGACGGATGGATCAGCATATGGATTCATATATAATTATGTGCCCAACATCTAAATATTATTTTTTTTAATTTTATAAAACAGATCTTATTTGAAATAATAATAATAAAAATAATAATCCTTAAATCAGTTAATCATAATTTATATCACCTAAGTGATATTTAAATTCATAGCACCAAATTAAAGTTAATCATTAATATAAGATATTATTAATTAATACTTTAAATTAAACTAATTAGTCATAATTTAAATAATTATTTACATCAAATTTAATAACTAGTACAAATGAAATTATATATATATATATAATTTATTTTATTTTTTTGCTATTTACAAATACATTTTTACCATCCCATATAGGGGTGTAAACAAACCGAACACGAACGAACAAAACTTGTGTTCGTGTTCGGTTCGTTTGAAATTTAGTTTGTTTGAAATAAACTCGTATTTGAAATTATTCGTGAAGTCATTGTTCGTGTTCATTTCTTAATGAACGAGCCGAACATGAGCTGCTCGAGAACGACGAGTCAGTTTAACATCCCTAATATTAATATATATAAATAATATATTATATTAATTATATAACTTATATTATATAAATATGTAATATCTAAATTAATATATTACTAATATAGTATATTAATATATTATATGTTGAAATGTATAAAATTTAATTTTTTAAGATATCATAAATTTTGTATATATAATCATTTTAAATTATTTTATATTTCAAACAATAACAATTCGAGCACAAACAAGCGCATCACTGTTCGTGTTTGGTTCATTTAACTAACCGAACGAAAAAATTTTGTTCACGTTCGTCTCGTTTAGTTATCGAGCAAATCAAACACAAACTCATTGACGAACCGAACACGAACTGTTCGCGAACAACGAGATTTTTTCACAGCCCTAGTCCCATATAAGTCATTGGAGCACAGAAGGCAACAAGCAGGTACCAAATCACCAAGGGCTACATAAACAGCCACAGGAACTACCATCCCTCCCAACCTCAGATCTTCTAATGGAAATGGGAGCCTATCCAACAGAACCGAAAGACCACCCGATAAGCCTGCTTAGCCTCAGATAGAAATTCTAAAACAATGGCCTTCAACACATCTCAGCTTCCTCTCACATGAGAGAAAATAGAAGTGCTTTAAATATTTAACCAATTAACCCTTAGCATTTCATATTTACATTTATAACATTTTGATGTCATAATTTATTAAATAAGAAAATTATTTCATGATATATTTGATGTAATGTTACAAATTTGGGTGTTAAGTATGTAAATATGAAAGTTCAGAAGTTTTGATATGTAAATATGGGAGAATTGTGTGATGTGCATGGAAATGCCCTAAAATAGAAATCAATTTAGTGGAGGAGGAGAAAAATTTAAAAATAGGAGGAAATGCAGAAATATAGATGATTCAGAGAATAGGAGGAGGAGAAATTGCAGAGAAAGGGGATCTCTGGAGGGGAGAAGGTGAGTAATGGAGAAAGGGGGTGGATTTCCATTGGTGGCTGTGGGGATCAGCAATGATAGGAGCAGCCAGAACGCATTAAAATGGGCTATCGATAACCTAATTGCGAAGGGACAAACCCTAATTTTACTGCATGTAAACACCCATGGATCAGGTAATCTTCCATATTTCTGCTTTCAGAAAATTTGAAAAAAAAAATGATGAATTTACATGTCTTAACATTTAAATTTTGCTTTTTTATATTTATGCCACCTTAAAAATATGACCTTGTTAGGTGTCATGCATGGGGAAGGTGGCCTGAATGTAAAAAATTGAAGTTTTGGGTGTTAGATGTGTAAATAGAAAGGGGATTCAGGGGTTTGTGCACTCCGCTGGCTCAAAATGTTCACTGATTTGTTAAGGGAAAGCATATATGCAATGACATCAAATTTTGGTGAAATCGAACTTGCAATTTAATTTCATGATCAACAATGATTACCACTAATTTGTTTTACTGTAAAAATCTAAATATCAATTTATGAATGAGAAAACTGCAGGAATCGAAATAACTCACCTGGTTCTATGGGTGTTAATGATCCAAACTGGGGTCGGCTCGATTCAAAATTTTGGCTCGTAGCTCGGCTCATTTATTTCGATCAGATTTCGATCCAAGATAAAATTTGAATCGATTTTAGAATGATTAACGAACTTCGAGCTAAATTCGCTAGTTGCACAGCTCTAATATCATTGGGGCTGTTAAAGATCGGATTTTGAGCGAGCTGGGATCGGCTTGAAATTTTCTCGAAAAAAAATTCGAATCAATTTTCGAGTGATTAACGATCTTCAAGTTAAATTCACAGTCCACCTGATTTCTACGTTTTGCAGGTTCTCAGCAACATGCCCCCACCAGAGACTACAAAGGAGCCGAGGAACCTCACATGNTGATCCAAGATAAAATTTGAATCGATTTTAGAATGATTAACGAACTTCGAGCTAAATTCGCTAGTTGCACAGCNGAAACTGCGAGTGCTCACGAATTTATAAAGCTTTAGGGAAGAGGAGTAATTGAACGGCCTAGATTTCATTGTTTAAATGAAGAGGAACCAAGAAGATTTTGGATGTTGAAGGCGGCGTGGAAGAATCTACGTAGCCTTTTAATGGCGCATGCGATGAACAAATATTACGTTTGGCTTCTGGACAAAGAATTACATTGGATGTTAATTGCATGGAGAAACGTTGCTCAACTCCACATTAAAGGAAAAAAAAAGAAAAATAATATAATTTGCGCCCAAAAAAAAGGCCCGGCTCAAAATTATAATTAAGATAATGGTTTAACAATTATAGTGCTGGTTACGATGGAAACAATTAAAAATCTCTGGTTCATAATTCTGTCAGTTAAATGGCATCAGATTTAATGTCAAATATTTTTCGATGAAAAATTAAGCTCCAAAATTGCATCTGTTTGGCGTCATAAATGGTCACAAACTAATTGTGCATGAAATACTTTCAACATAAAATATTTGCGTAGACTTTAGTGCCCCCTATAAGTGGTTACAAATATTTTTCGTCAACATTAGTGTCCACAAGTTATCAACGTAACATTTCCACTTAACAGCTTCAAACTGGCCAATAGTATTTCCGACACTAATTTATTTTAGAATGCCCAATATTTTAATCTCGCTCTCTTCACTATCCGATAGGTTGCCCCGGCGATACATTTCTCCACTGAAACTCTTTGAGCTTTCTCCGGTGAAGTCTCGTCTCCCGTGATTCCTCTTCCACTCCAAGCTCAGGTAAGCTTCTCCTCTCAGTTTTCGATCTTCTCATTCGTATTTTTCCGAATGATTGTTTTTTGATATTAAAAGAATGAAGTTTCAGTGTTAGATAAGTAATACACAAGAAATGTGTGCTTTGTATGTAAATATTGAAGTTTCGTTATAAGACATGTAATACATAGGGATCGTATGGTTTTTTTGAAAAATAATTGAAGTTTTGGTGTTTCCTATGTAAGGTATAAAGTTATGGGAATATATGAAAAAAAAATGAAGATTAGGTGTTGGAGATGTAATTCGTATGAGTTGTGTGAGGTGTATTTAATTGAAGCATAGGGTTTACTTATCTATATATAAAAATGTTTTGGTTTGTATGTGAAATATGTATAAGTTTAGATGTTGGATATGTAACACATAAGAATTGTGTGGTTTATATTTAAATATCGAATTTAGTTATTAGAAATGTAATATATGAGACTTTAGTGGTTCTTAAGAAAATAACTGATCTTTGGTTGTATGAAATGTAACGCATAAGAAATTAGTGGAATGAATATAAAAGTTGAAGTTAAGATGTTCGATGTACAACTCATCTGACTTGTGTTTTATGCATCTACAATTGAAGTTTTGGGTGTAGCTACGTGATCCCGATTATATATATATATATATATATATATATANATCTTAATTTGCAACAAAGCACTTGATCCAAAACAAAAATTAGGTAAAAGTTTCATTATGGAACAGATAAAAATGTTGTTACATTATTTCAATATGGGATACTAGCAAGTATACGTATCATTATCAAGTAATATACAACTTTCTGATTAAGTCTCAAATAACGACTCACGGAGAGGACTAAATTTAAATAACAAAATTTTACTTAGCAGTATACTTTTACTAAAACTTAAGATGCTAAAATACGAATGAAAGTTCAATTCTTTTTGTAATTTTGGATAATTGAAAATAAAGTAAAAACTAATTAACTTAACTAAAATACTACCAAGATGAAGGAATTATAAATAAATTCTTTTTTTATTATTATTATGAATCAGTGATAAATATAGAAATTATGTTGTGGAAGTATGCTAAATGTGGTGCCAAATAAGAGCAATAATATTTCTTACCCTTACTAGAGATGCTATAAAGAACATTGGCTAATATATAGTTTGATTAGTCATGAAGACCGACTAGGCAGGGAAGATACTAGCTTTCAAGCTAGAGTTGCTCTTCTCCCTCCACCTGGGGACTAACTTCTCGTATCAAAACCTAAAATTACAAACCAAATTGGGGGCTTTAGCCTGTCACTCTAAAGTTCTCTAACTCTATAATCTTAAAAAGTTTATTTCCATACTTAATTGCACTCAACTCCATGAACTACATTCTCATTCATGGAATTAATATGTGATTCAAACTATTTGTTGGTTGAGATAATACCATCTCGGATCTTACATTTTCTCACAACAGGTATTAACATCTCAATTGGCCAAATTAAGAAGTAAATGAAGTGCAAGGTTTTGAATCATCACAACTTCTTCCAACAATGAAGTCTAATACTTCACACAACTTCCTTAAAGTATTTAATCAATTATCATTTTAAGGAAAAAGATAAAAAAAACTACTCAGAATCCATGGAGAAAACATGCACATGAGACATGAGTTTAAATGTAGAAATCATGCACACAAAAAAGAAATCTAAATTAAAACCAAGTGTAGACACAAAGATAAACAGTTATCTCAAATTCTCTCCACCAAATTTCTTGAAGTTCCTTTGAATTCTCTTCCTTCTCTCACAATACAAACTAACACTCAAAATAAAATAAAATAATATAAAGCTGGTCAGCGGCGGCGACAGCAGCGATGGTGGTTGTAAAGTTTGATGGGTTGTTGGCCTCCCTTTCTAGAAAATCTAAGTATTTTCTTATAAAAAACCAAGGGGTGTCATGGTGTCTCTTTAAAATGGTGTCTCCATTCAATGAATCTTTTAATTTTAAGAAATATGAAAATATGAGTTTCTATCTAATTCAAAAGTATTGTAGATTTTCCAAATATAGAGTTTAGGAGTTTTATCATCTCTACTTAAAAATTTTTATTAAGCATAATTTTGCTAACTATATTATATCCTTAAGCTTAAGAGTTTTACAAGTCTTATACTATAAGAAAATCAGATGTAGAACCAATTTTTTATTAGACACTAATCCTCAAGATTCTCCTCTCTTTTTCCAACTTTTTATTTTCTTATCTTTTTCTTTCCTTTTTCTTTTCTTTTTCTTTTCTTTTTCTTTTTTTTTCTTTTTCTTTTTCTTTTCCAGGCAATAATTATTATATCTGGATAGAACTTTAATGGTTTTGAATTCCACTCTTCCTCTCCTAAAGCAAAGAGTTGATATTTTTCTTTCACTTAAAAACATAATAATAGGTTTGAAAATTAATTTCAATAAAAGAAATTTATGTTTTGAAAATAAAAGGTCTAAATTTCTAACTTTTTTAAAAGTATAATTTCTCCTACTAAAGATAGTTACAGTATATTTAACATTTTCTTCACTAAAAAAAGTAGCCTTTAAGTTTTCTTTATTACTACGAACTTTAACTACATTCTCTTACTCATTTCAAAATTCAAAATTTTACTTCCCTAATATAACTTCAAATGCATAATCATTTTTCAAATCAAAATCAAATTTCAATTGAAATACATTTGAGAACAAATTAAGTTTCTTTAAAATTTTTCATCCCCCCAAACTTAAATTTTTAATAGAAATAAAACATTTTAGCATCATATATAAATAAACAGGAATTAATACTAACTATAACATGCTTGCAGGAATTTTTATATCCTAAATATGCATGTACAAAAATTAAAAATAGGAGTAAGAATTTAATTGATCAAATTTTAATTTACTTAATTTAGAGATTCGTCAGACTTATATGCAGTGGAGTACATTATAAAAGCAAATAAACACACTAACAAACATTCATGATTGCAACATAAAGAAAAATAACTCGTAGTAAATTGAAAATATTAAACATGCAGATTTAAGTAGCAAGTTAGCTAAATTCTAAACCATTCTAATATTCCAGAATTATGTTCAATAAAATCTAACTAAATACAACAACACAATTAAAACAATTACTACCACACATAATAACTACTCACTAAACACGAACACATCACAGAATGTGTACTAAACAAAACACAACATAATAAAAACTAGCATTTTTTACAATCACAACTAAAAACATAACAAATACCTACAAAAGTTCATAACAATACAAAAACTAGAATCATAAAATAGAACTAAAGATCCTAACTAATCATCACCCTCTTCTTCATCACTATCATCACTACGCCTAACAGTTGCAGACTCATATGGTGGATATCTAAAATACTGAGGAAATACTACATCTTGATTTTCTCTATTGAGATGCTCCATAGCTATGTTGTATGCCTCCTCATAATCACTTTGTATCTGCATATACCCATACATATGCTCTGCAAAATGCACTAAATTCAATACCTTATCTGCAGTGGTGTTAACATTATCCAAAATCCTATGTAATATCTCTGAGTGATTAGAAGCTCTTGAAGTAGAGGCAGCAGAACTATTGTAGAATCCACCCTTCACATTCACACTGATAATGGGCATCAAAGGCTATAAGGTTTCCTTCGGCTATCATATCTAACACCAGTCTATTCGCATAATGAAAAGATCAAGGATGCAAATCCCAAACCTGTAATAGTAGCAGCGACAACAGAACTAATAATAACTCGATAAATCCTCTAATATCAATAGGTTTAGACTGCTGAATACAGTACTAATGGTTACTTTATCTTAAGTCACTTCACTTCAATGATTTGTAGGCAGCAGACGAGCAAAATAAAATAATGGCATGCCTTTTCAATGGCATCCATCTTTACTCTTCTTTCATTCGTAATTTTCCATAATCCTCTCCCATCAGTCAAAGATGAAATAATCTCGTCTAGCTCCTCCTCAGTAGAACTATAGTTTGCATAAAAACTCAAAGTACATGTAGGCAATTGATAAAATTGATTAATAACCTCAGGAGAAAATGATATTGTTTTCCCTCTCACTATGACTCCTTCCTCATCAGCATTCAAGAGATTAGCATAAAACTCCCGTACCACATAAATCATGACGACATCATATAAATAACAGAACTGTTCCCACTGGCTACTAACAATCAACTCTTCAACAGCTCCTCCTGAATTTTTGAGACATCATTCAGGAATTATATTCCTCAAATGGAGTGCATCACTATATCGATCCTAAGCTCTTGGACAAATTACTTGAATTGAATTTTGCTTTCCCCTTGCTTTTCTTCATTCTTGGTGCCATTTTCTAAAAATTGTATAAAATTAAAATTAAATTCCACAATCAAGTCAAAATTACTGAAGTCAACTCCTAAAGCTTAAACTAACAAATCCATGCATTTTCCATCAAATTTTCTCGAATTTTCACCATGAATAGTGATTTTTGGGTAGCTCATGAATGTGCTCAAAATACATGGTGAAAATAAAAAATTTTTGAATAAAAGTGAAGCTCTTATCTCAAGAAGATCAAATCTAACAATTTTGGCTTGATTCCACCAAGAAATCTTCAAATAGGGTGTTGCCATAGCTTCCAATTCACGAAAAACTGAGGAAGAAGGCGAAGAGAGGTGTAATAATGGTGTTTTTGGCCCAAAAATTCACTTAAAATCCTTCGCAAACCGATTTTCATGGACTGACACTTAAGCGCGGGTTTTGGCGCTTAGGCACCAGTGAACAAATTTTGATTTTTTTTATTTAAGTGAACTGCACTCCTTGCGTAGGTCAACCAAGCCTATATGGTATCAAAACACTATAAATAACTATTTCCTCCCTTTATATCTCTTCTCTTAGGATTCATTAATCTTAACTAATTTGATTCAACATTAAATAACATAAAATTTCACACAAACAAAACATTTATATTAATTCACGAATGAATGCAAACACTTTCAAATACATAAATTCTCAATCAAAATAGTCTTTGATGAGAAAATTTCTAAACATAATACTAGATTTTAATAACATAAAACACACAATAAAACACTCTTAACATAAACAAAAACAAAACACATAATCACTAAATCACAAACTTAATTCCACTCTCTAGTTCATGGAACCATATCTAGCTTATCGTTAGTATCTCTTTCAGCATTTGGAATGTATATATGAAAGAACGGACAATGATTAATAACTCTGGTTGAATCTTCCTCAATCCACTTGCTCTTCAGATACATTGTCTTGTCTGCTTCTTCTATAAAACTTGTATGGTTAAACTGCATCTTAAGTTGCCATCCTATATGATCCAGATGTGCATTAACTTCCATCTCTTTTGCTTCAATTGAAGCCACATTAGCCTCAATTTTAGTGATTTTCTCCGCTATTCCTTCAAAACTAATGGCTAAGAAACATTATACATCTCTTGCGCACTCTGACTAATAAAATTCTTTCTCATTACTTCCTCCTTCAAATCAGTCTCCCAAGATGACATTTTTCAAAACTTCTCTCTTTTCACTTAGAATTTAAGGGTTAAATGAAGGTGTGGTGAGATTTCTATTCATACCCATCTATTTATAGGATCTAAACCTCCCCCATAACTCTTAAGCACATCCTAGAACTGCTCTCACACGTTCAAGACAACCAATTCACAGTTAAAACTTCTAGAAACCAAATTCACACATGTTTTTCTTAATTATCGCGCTTAAGCGCTGGATCTTGGCGCTTAAACACCAGTGCTCAATTTAGCACAACTCAACTTAACATCCAAACATGTATTCTAACATGTCCAAATCATATTTTAAGGTCTTAAAATAATCACTAACTGAATATATAGTCAAAATACTACCAAAATTTTATAAATCACGCACAACAAAATAAAAATAAAAACAAACACATAGATAACTATTGAGTGCCTCCCACAGAGCACTTGATTTAACGTCATCAACCTGACGTAGCCAATGCTTATTCTGCTTGACCCAAAATCAGAAAATCATTTAATATAAGTTGGTCACATAAGAAGTAGGATTTTAGTCTATGATCATTCAATTTGAGTATTTTACTATTTTTAGGATCTTTAATATCCACAGCTCTATCAGGATAAACTTTCATCACAACAAATGGGCCCATCCACATGGACTTAGGTTTCCCTAGAAATAATCTCAATCTAGCATATAAAGTGAAACTTGTTGCCATGGCTAAAATTTTTTTGTAAAATTCTTCGATCAAGCCACATCTTAATCTTTTCTTTGTAAATATTAGCATTTTCATAAGATTCATTACTTATCTCTTCAAGCTCATTTAATTGCAATAACCTCTTCTCACCAGCATCTTTTAAATTGTAATTAAAATTTTTAATCACCCAATATTCTTTATGCTCAAGTTCAACTGGTAAGTGACACACTTTCCTAAATATTAGCATGTATGGGGACATTCCTATAGAAGTTCTCTATAAAGTATTACAAGCCCACAAAGCAAAGTCAAGTTTAGCTAACCAATCTATTTTTGTTGGATTTAAAGATTTTTCCAATATTTTTTTAATTTCACGATTGGATAATTCAACTGAACCACTTGTTTGAGGATGATATGGAGTAGCAATTCTATGGTTTATATGTATTTCTTTAATAATTTCTCCATTATTGCATTTTTAAAATGACTTCTTCAGTCAGTTACGATTACTCTTGCATCTCAAATATACAAAATATATTTGTTCTTAAAAACATTACAACACTTTGAGCATCACATCAAGGTAAAGCAACAACTTCTATCCATTTGGATACATAGTCTATTGTTAATAATACATAAAAATTTTCATAAGATGGAATATATGGTCACATGAAATCTAATCCCCAAACATCAAATATCTCAACTTCTAACACATAATTGAGGGACATCTCATTCCTCCTATAAATATTGTCTACTCGTTGACAATGATCACATGTTTTGATATAAGTGTTAACATCTTTAAAGATTATTGGTCAATAAAATCTAGTTTGTAAAATTTTTTATGTTATTTTATCAATACCAAAATGTCCCCCAAAATTAAAATTATGAAATTTTTGGATAATTTCATAAGTTTCTTCTAAAGGCACACATCTTCAAATAATGTTCATTCAAAGTCACAGTCACTCCTCCTTTCTTAGAAACACAATGAATTGTACTAACCCATGCACTATCTAAAATAGGGTAGATAATTTCAGCATCTAACCACTTTAAATTTTTTTTTCTTAACAACTTCTTTCATAATAGGATTCAATCTTTTTTGATGATCAGCCCCGGGTTTGCAGTTCTCTCTCATAGAAATTCTATGCATACAAATTGAAGGGTTGATTCCTTTCATATCAACAATTGTCCATCCAAAGGTTTTCTTATAACTCTTTAAAGTTCTCAACAACGTCTCTTCTTCTTTTGAAGTTAATTTTAAGGAAATTATGACTGGTAATGTAGATGAATCACCTAAAAAGGCATACTTCAAATGTTCAGGAAGCAACTTCAACTCAAGCTCGAGAGGTTTTTCAATTGATGGACAAAAAGATGTATCTTTTTGTGTTGTGTCCAAAACTTAAAACTTTTTTTAACATAGTTTGAATCTTCCTTATATAAATCTTCATATTGATCTAATTCCTCTTCTTGCTTGTGTTCCAACTCTTTCATTTTAGACTTTTCTTTATATGTTATTTTAAAATGACATTCACTTAAGTATCTTATAACATCCGTTCTATAACATTCATCATTTTTACAATTTGTAGGGTATTTCATTGATTTAGAAATTTTAAATGTAACGGTTTGATTATTAACGCGCATAATTAATTCTCCTTTCTGCACATCTATCATTGTTCTTCCTGTGGCTAGGAGCAGTCTCCCTAAAATGATAGGTATCTCCTTATCTTCTTCCATATTTAACACAGTGAAATCAGTAGGAAAGAAAAATTGATCAACTTTCACTAGGACATCTTCTATAATTACTTTAGGATAGGTTACTGAACAATTTGCTAACTGCAGAGTTACAATACTAGGGGTTATTTCTCCTAATCTCAATCTATTAAATATTGATAATTTCATAAGGTTGATGCTTGCTCCTAAATCACATAAAGTTTTCCCATAAAATATGTTTCCTATTGCACATGGAATTGTAAAGCTACCAAGATCTTTAAGATTTTCAGGAAGCTTTTTCTGAATTATAGCACTGCACTCCTCACTAAGTGCAACAGTCTCATTATCTTCAAACTTTTGTTTCCTGTTAAGAATATCCTTAATAAATTTAACATAGCTTGGCATTTGTTCTAGAGTTTAAGCAAATGGAATATTAATTGTAAGCTTCTTGAAAATTTTCATAAATTTTGAAAATTTCTTATCCTGCCTTTGTTGTCGAAGTCTCTAATGAAATGAAAGTTGTGGTTTTTATAAATCAACTTTAAGTGGAGAAATAGGACTCTCTAAACCTTTCAGAGCATCCTATTTTGGTTCTTCAATCTCTTCTCTCTCTATTTTAGTCTCTTTTTGAACTCTATATTCCAATTCTCTTCTACTTCAAAGTTAAACAACTTTTACTTGCTCTTTATTCTGGTCTTTCAGATTTATTTTTATATTACTAGAAAGTGTTCCTTGGGACCTGTTACTTAATGAATTTGTTATTTGTTCCAATTGATTCTCAATATTTATGATTGTAGCTCCTTAACTTCGTAACTGATTTTCCATTTGTAACACTACTTCTTCTATAGATAACGTCTTTTCCTTAAGTTGTGGACTACTATCAGAACCTAGAGGATAAGTCTATAATTACTATTCCCTTGATTGTTCTAATTTCCCAATGGGTTGACTTGATTGTTCCCCCATTGCTGATTATTATCACCCGTAGTATTATTCTAGTTGAAGTTGGGATGATTCTTCTGACTTGAGTTATAATAATTTGAATATGAGTTATTGTGCTTATTGTTTGTGGCATTAAAAATTTCTAATGCTACTTATAAATATACCATTTGGCCTAATGAATTCTCTTCAATCATAGGAATTGATTGAGAAAAAATCATTCCAAATTGGTTTAACTTCTTTGAAATTGCAGCAACTTGATTTGCTAACATGGCAAAAGCATCAGTTTCGTGAATATTGGCTACTTTATTATGATTCAACCTTTCAGAAGGCTATTGAAAATTATTGGTAGTCATCTCTTCTATTAAATCATAAGCCTTATGAAATGTTTTTGACATCAATGAAGCACCAGCAACAACATTGACAATAGATCTAAGAGATCCAACTAATCCATTATAAAAAGTTTAAATTTTTAACCAATCTGGTATAGCATGGTGTGGACACTTTCTTAAGAGTTAATTAAATCATTCCCATGTTTCATAAATATATTCCCCTTCAAACTGACAAAAAGATGTAATATCATTTCTAAGCTTCGCAGTTTTTGATGGTGAAAAATATTTAGCAAGGAATTTCTGTGTTAAATCACTTCATGTTCTGATAGATCCAGGTGATAGCGAATGTAACCATATCTTAGCCTTATACCTCAGTGAGAAAGGAAATAATCTAAGTCTTATAGCATCATCTGATACACCATCATATTTAAATGTAGCACGCTATTCTAAAAAGTTGGCAAGATGTAAATTTGGATCTTCAGTTGGTGCTTCCCTAAACTGATTTTTTGATACTATATGGATAATTATAGGTTTAAGCTCAAATGAATTAGCCACTAAAATGGGTTTTTGAATATTATAATGAAGTTCATCCATCGCAGGGTTTGTATAATCTCTTAAAGATCCAAAATCTTTAATATTTTGATTATTCTGATTTGTTATTTCTTGAAAATTTTCAGTAATTTTTAATTTTTTCTAATAGTTCTTTCTAATTCAGAATTATAAGGCACAAGTCATGTTGATCCTGAGCTACACATACATTACTATAAAACACATAAAATAAAAAATAAAACAAAAAATAAAAACACGCAAACAAGAACTTATATAAAAACGACACTACAATACTCCTAAAATAAATCTTAAAGTTTAAATAAGACTTACAAAAAGTTTTGTTTCTTAAAAAATTCTTTTGAATTACAAATTACTATTATATTTCTCCTTCTATCTGGCAACGGTGCCAAAAAAATGATCTTGATTATATATATATATANTATATAATTAATTTCCTTAACAGTTATTCTTAATTTGCAACAAAGCTAAAAACTTGATCCAAAGCGAAAGCTAGCTAAATCTTTCACTATGAATCAAATAAGAATGTAGTTATAATATTTCAATTTGAGATACTACGCAAGTATACATATCGTTATCAAGTAATATAGAACTTTCTAGTTAAGTCCCGAATATGGAACCCATAGAGAGGACTAAATTTAGATAACAAAATTTTACTTAGTAATATATTCTTACTTAAACTTAAGATGCTAAAATTTGAATGAAAGTTTGATTCTTTTTGTAATTTTTGATAATTTTAAATAAAGTAAGCAACTAATTAACTTAACTAAAATACTTACATGATGAAGGCAATATAAATAAAATATCTTTTCTCTTATTATGAATCAGTGATAAATATAGAAATTTTGTTGTGCAAGTATGCTAAATGTGTTGTGTTAAATAGGAACAACAATATTCCTTACCCTTTCTAGAGATGTTATAAAAAATGTTGGTTAATCTATATTTTAAATAGTCTTGAAGACTGGCTAAGCAGGAAAGATAATAGCTCTCACTCTAGAGTTCCCTCTTCTCCCTCCACCTGGGAGCTAACAACTCGTATTAAAACCAAAAACTATAAATCAAATTGAGGGCTTTAGCTTGTCACATTAAAGTCCTCTAAATCTATACCCTTGAAAATTTTATTTCTTTATTTATTTGCACTCAACCCCATGAACTACATTCTCATTCATAAAATCATTATGTGATTCAAAACCTTTGTTGATTGACACAATACCATCTCGAATCTTACATGTTCTCACAATAAGTATTAACATCATGATTGGTCAAATCAAGAAGTAAATGAAGTGAAAGGTTTTGAATCATCATAACTTCTTCCAACAATCCTCTAATTCTAAAACCAAAAACTATAAATCAAATTGGGGGCTTTAGCCTGTCACACTAAAGTCCTCTAATTTTATACCCTTGAAAATTTTATTTCTTTATTTATTTGCACTCAACCCCATGAACTACATTCTCATGCATAAAATCATTATGTGATTCAAAACATTTGTTGATTGACACAATACCATCTCAAATCTTACATGTTCTCACAATAGGTATTAACATCATAATTGGCCAAATCAAGAAGTAAATGAAGTGCAAGGTTTCGAATCATCATAACTTCTTCCAACAATGAAGTATTATACTCACACAACTTCCTTTAAATATTTAATCACTTATCATTTTAAGAAAAAAAGATAAGAAAACTACTCAAAATCCATGGAGTAAACACAACCACACATGAGTTTAAAAGTAGAAAACATGCACACAAACAAGAAATTTAAATTAAAACCAAGTCTAAACACAAAGATAAACACTTATCTCAAATTCTCTCTAGCAAATATTTTGAAGTTCCTTTGAATTATTTTCCTTCTCTCACAATACAAACTAACGCTCAAAGTAAAATAAAATAAAATAAAGCTGGTCAACGATGGCGGCAATAACGATGGTAGTTGTAAAGTTTGATGGGTTTCTCGTCTCCATTTCTTATAAAAATCCAAGGGGTGCCTTGGTGTCTCTTCAATAAGGTGTCTCGAGTCAATGAATCTTCTAGAAGTTGCCTCCTCAAAAGCCAATTGAATGAACTTTCATTTCCATGGCTATTTCTGACATTTTTATCAAGGGTAGCTTCAAACACCTCTTCAAAAATCTACTCGAATTAAATAAATTATCAAGTGACTACTTATGGCGCTTAAGCGCGGTATCTGGCACTTAGGCGCGGAGCCTTTGGCGTTTAGACGTTAGACTTGGGCGCTTAGGCGCCCCTGTTAATTTTTGCACTTTTTTTTTTTTTGCTCCAAATTTGATCATTTTTCACTACTTTTAGCATTTTTCATTCATTTGATTGTACCTGAAAGAAAAAATCATAAATACCTTTCATTACAGCTCAATATCTCAAAAATAGATATAAAAATATGTATGAAAATATTATATATTTTAGGTGTATCACCATGTAATACATAAGAATTGTGTGGTTTATATATAAAGTTAAAGTTTAGGTGTTAGATATGTAATATATAATAATTGTTTGGTTTGCATGTTAAAATTGAAATTTGGGTGTTAGATACGCTTGTATTACATAAGAATTGAGTAGAAAGTATCTTAATATTAAATTTTAAGTATTAGATTTGTAATACATATGAATTTTATGGTTTGTATTCAAAAAAATTGAAGTTTGGGTGTTAGGAGTGTAATATATAAATATGAGAAGAATGTATGTGGAAGTTGAAGTTGATGTGTTAGATATGTAAGGCTTATGAATTGTGTGGAATGTACAAGTGTACAAACTGATGCTTAGAGTGTAAATATGTAATACCTAAGAATTGTGTGATTTGTATATAAAATTAAAGTCTATGTTTTATATTTGTAACACGTATGTAACACATAAGAATTGTGTGGTTTTTATGTAAATCAACAGAAGTTTGGTTGTTAGATATGGAATACATAAGAGTTCTGTGGTTTGTATGTTAAATTTTAATTTTAGGCGTTTGATGTGTATCACATAAGAATTATGTGGTTTGTATGTTAAAATTGATGGTTATGTGCTATATATGTAATTCATAGGAATTGTATGTGGTTTGCATGTAATCATTAAAGTTTGGGTGTTAGATATATAATAATTACAAAATATATGCATGAATTATATTTAAATATACTAAACTATACATCTACATATAAGATGTGGAGGGATATTCAAAATTTGACATCATGATTGTATAATAGATTGTAACTAGGAAGAAAGAGACTCACTTGACTCCCTTATACAATGCAAAAAAAACTAAGAATACCTAATACCAGAAGAAGTCAAGTTGGATCTGCAGTGCAAGAAATTTCAACCCAATTATTGGTGTTGGATAACACAAGATGAGCATGAACCAAATGTTCAATACAATCATGTTGGTGCCTCATTAAGTTATGCACCTCCAGTAGAAAACTATCCAATCACATATGCAGAAATGATTTATGAGATGAAACACTACATAGTCAAGCGTAACAATTCTAAGATTTACTAAATATTGCACAATAACCTTTATCAAAGCTATCGATGAAGCTAAAAATGTTAAGCATCAAATCTGATTTTAACATGCCTAAAGTATGTCTCAATCAAGTATTTTTTGATTTAACATGCAATATACTTTTCATTTTCCAGCACCAATGAACTATCCTTGAACAAGAATCATGTGTTTTTTCTCTAAAAATAAAATTCAAGGAGCTTGCTTCACATTACAATATATCAAATTGTATTTTGATATTGTGAACTATCACTTTTAGGGTAGTCTTGACGTATAGTCAAAAATTTTATTTTAAGAATGGACATCTTTATAATTGCACAAAATCCATATTGAGTGTCACATTGTTGAAATACTGCAAAAAAAGTGTGCTGAGGTTTGATCACTCTATGCATCCAACCCCTTCTTTCATGCCTCTTCTAATTGTTCTAAGCTTGTTCACCATGCCAGAATGATATGCTCAAATCCCCACAGAGCACCCTTAACAAAGCCTATAAGGTTTCCATGACGAGAGCCTTCCCATGGAAACATTTGGAAATCATCTTAATGACCTTACTTTCGGTTAAGGTCTAGCTTTTCCTCTTTAGTAGTCTAGGGTCTAGCCATAGGACATTCATGTTGACTATTCTTAAAAGACTAGAAAGGAACCCTCACGATTAGAAATTCTTTACTCAACTTGAAGTTCTAGATATTGATCCTAACCTCTAGCACTTACTAGGTGTGGTCAATATGGGGGAGCTCAAGGAGAGTCCCCATAGGATTGCTTGGCCTTAGGGTCAACCCTTTGGTGGTGTGGGATTTGTCAGTCTCACACACACACTTGCACATTACACTCCCACACTACCTTAAGCCCAAGCCCACCTAACTTTGGTCCCTTAGCCCTTTGGGAGACTCACGTAGATGGTCCCCTAGACTCACTAGCCCCATGCTAATGTTTAGCTAAGACCAATGCATGGAGGACCCAAAGTAGTGAATTCTATTGCTCTATGGCTCATGTAGGGTGATTGGCACCCCAATTTTACAAAAATACCAAACTTAGTCTTTTGCCCCCAAGTTTACCCAATTTACCAAATTTCCCTTAAAACCTAAAAATTTCCAAAATTACCCAAAATCTCCAAGTTTGTTCAAAAATCTTTTCAAAGCACCCAAAATTACCCAAAACTTCCTAAAATTTCCAAAATTACCAAAATACCCCTCATTTTGCTAAAATTACGAAAATACCCTTGGTGACCCAAATTGTCCCAAAACCTTTAAAATCACTTCAAATGTCCTCAAAACCTATTTGAACCATTCCATTGAGCTTAATTTGATCAATTTAACCTATTTTGACCAAAAGCCGCATATTGCCTTTAAAGACCCAATTACCCCAATTCACCCCCAATGTCCACACATTTGATCCCAATTTCCCCCAATTTCAATTCTAAACTCAAATTCATAATGTTAAAGTTTGATTTAAACTAAATCTAAGCCCATTTGACCCACATTGGAATCTAATTTTAACCCAGATAAAAAAATCCCAATTAGACCTAAAATCAAAATCTCACTCAATTGAATTAACAAATCTATCCAATTGCCCAAATTTTTAATCATAAACTATTTAAAACATTTCCAAACATCAAATTGAACCTTAAATTTGCCTTGTTCAAGCCTCAATTTCACTCAAAATTAACTTGGACCAAAAACCTCATTTTTCCCAAAATTAACCATGTCCCCAAATTCAACCAAATTGAACCCCATAACCCCATAATTTCCATTCAATTTCTATCCAAAACTCTTCATGACAATCCTTAAAAGCAATTTGAACCATTAATTGGGTCTTGGCTAAACTCTAGCCCAACTCAAACCCAAGCTAACCCAATATATCTAAAATTGACCAAATGTCAAAATTCCTTCAAATTTAACCACCAAATCAATTGAAAATCACTCCAAAGCTTTTTCTAGACTCTTTGTAACAATCATCTACACCAAGTTACTCAATCAATTGAGTCCAATGTCATGGCTAGCCCAAGCCAAACCCAACTTCAAGCCAATTTGACCCAAATTGATCTCATGCACCAAAATTGACCAAGCCATGCTAAATTGATCAAATCAAAGCGTCTACAGATACCTTCTGGACCCTAGTGACTAGGCTAGACTCACCTAGCCTACCCTACATGGGCTATGGACCAATGGTCCCTTGACTTAGGGGATTTCACCCCATTTTTAGCGTAAACTCAAATATCTTTGCCATCATCTCTTACCATTAGTTTTTAAGCTTCATTAAGCACCCCCTGGACACCCTGAGCCTAGAAGTGACATGACTCTGGATAGCCAACACCTTAGCCACCAAAAGTAGCTAGCCCAAGGGAACCCTAAGTGGCCAAAAACTAAAATTAAACTTCCCTGAGTTGGCTAAGTCTCATTGGCCATTGGAGGCTTTCTTCCCTCCACCTCAGCAAGCTCTAGCATCCAATGCCAAGCCTTGAGCTCCACCAGACAGTCATGGCTATAAATTGAGCTCTCCTGGCCAAATGAGAGAGTGCTTGAAACATTGGGAAAACCCACCCAAAATCTCACTAGAGCCTCTGCAAACCTTCTTAAGTTTAATCCCCTACTCTCAACCACTCACATCTACTCCAAAGAGTCAATTTCCTCACTGATATTTGCCCCAAAACCAAGACAGATTTCTCCATAGCTCCAAAGTGAACCAACCTTCAATTAACTATGCATAAACCATCACCTGAGTGCGAGCAATTGATTCCTCATAACCCATCACAGAGCCTCAAACCTAGCTCTATACTAACACCCAAAATCAACTTTGATCAAAATCACTCCTAGACATTTCACCATAGCCTAGGAGTTCATTTGGAGGTTTTTTGGACCCATTCAAAACTACTACAACCATCTCATTGAGTACACCCCTCTCAGACAAAGGTATTAAACCTCTAAACCGAGCTTAATTTGATTCTCCATATGTATTTATTGCATTTCATGCTTGATCAATCGTAAAGATAGGTGCCTCTTGAGTAGATGAAGGTGTAGGTACAAACCCAAAGTGATTTTGTTGAGTCTAACTTGAGATCTTAAGGTTTTAGTGTGGACGGCTTATAGGTTTGGTCACTTAGGAAGGATGAACGAATGTCATCCGATCAAGCGTGTATTGTTTGAACGGCTGAGATTGCATCGAACGAGTAGATGGAACGATGAGACGGGACATGTGGCTGCTGAGTCAGGAGGCAACCTTGAATAATAGAGTGTCGTGTCGTTGTTTGGAGCCGCCATAGGTTGAGCTGGGTAAGTAGAAAAATATGGATTTTTTGAATTTATTTGAATTCTAGATCTTTGAAAATTCATTACTTTGCACAGAAAATTCATAAAAATAAATTAAAAATACCCACTTGCTTAGTGAACAAAGAAAAAAAATGTAGATAAAAAATAAAAATCATTTGTTGAATCTTTGATTTTTAATTAATTAAATACTCTCTAGGCTATTTCAATTCATTATGACTAAGCATTGCTCACCGTAACATGAATTTTTTAGGGTTTGTTCCTCATGACTGAGGCTATTATCTCTAATTTTTCTAAGGTCAAAGAACATCTTTGTGCTTCTAACCCTAATTTTTAAGCTAAGATGGCTATTTTGGCTTAATTTAATTATATAACTTGAAATATCACTTGGAAATTTATGAGAAAATTTTTAGTAGGTTTTCATTGCTTAGAGAAGCTTAGAAAAAATATCATGATGGTTTGAATAGTTTTGCACATTTCTAGATTTAATTAAGTGCATATATCTTGTATTAATTTATTTAAATTAAATGTTAACAAAAAATTAATGAAATCAATTCTACATTGTGTGTAAAAATCATATTAACCCACTATAAAATTATAAAAAATTATTTGATTAAGTTTAAGCAGTAAAGTTGATTTCTTAAAAAACATTGTATTTTTGTACAAAAATATTTATATTGAATAAAATACACTTTGAAAATTTATGAAAAGTGGTTTTTTGAGTTCCTTGTGATCAATAGCACTTAGGAAAAATAAAAGTTATTTTTGATAAAATACATGATTTTTGACCTATATTTTAAATTAAAAATAATTAAAAATAATTAAAAATTCCAAAAAAAAATATTTTAAAATTTTCCTAATGGTTCTCTAATCACTTAGGACTCATTACAATATTTTTTTCTTAATTGTTTAAGTTAAAAATAAAATTTTAAAGGCCCTAAAATGTATTTTCCTATTTTTCTCATTGAAATAATTATAATAAATAAAAAAATATCATAAAAATATAAAATTTGTTTTCTCTGAGTTTTCTAGACTAAGGAAGGTTTAACAAAAATATATTATGCTTTAATTACTCTATGGAAAGGGTACCTAAAAAATTTTAAAGTCATTTGAGTTATGAGGTGAAGGGACCCAAAGGCAAAGTGGTAATTTTAGATTTTGGTGCCTTAATCAAAATTTAGGACTAGCTAAAGGGGAAAATGGGTAATTTTGATCCTAATAAATATATTTGGATGATTGAAACATAATGGGTTAAAAGGTAGGAACCAACTAGCCACATTACATAATAAGAATAAAGTTATAATTTTCTAAATTATCAAGACTTGGAAGTTAATAAAAATCAAATGATTATGAAGTGATGGGCTTAAGTTAGAAGAATGATAGTTCACTTATTTTAAGCCCATAATTTGGATGATATGGTTATTCAATCTGTATGTGAATCACTTAAATTTAAAATCTTAACGATTGACACTTTATCCCACTAAAAATATTATGGGCTTGGTAGTGATCTAGGCTTGATATTTAAATTCTTTTGATGAGATTTAGAAGGATAACTTGATTGATGATAGACATTTCTAAGCACTACAAGCCCAAATTTAGCGGTGGGTATAAAATCTTTAATAACCTAAATTTTCCTTAGGGGTATTCACCTGTTTAACTTTTAAGTGAAATATCAACTGATTAATTGAGTACCTTGACCTCAGGATAATTAAAAGGTTATGGTTCACCAAGTAATGGGGCAGTTTTTAATTTGACCTAGGAAAAATAATAAAATAATATGATAAGTTCAAAAAGAACTCAAATGTTTCAAGAGATCTTTAAAGCGGTTCAGAGTCATTCTCCTTTGAATTCTCTTGGACATTTTGAAAGACAAATTGAACTTATTATATTTTGTTCTAAAATCATCAACTAAGATCTTTTGGAACTCAACAAGTCATAGTTTGGAGTCTGTTAGATACACCTTCATCTACTTTTGTAATTTATTTAACTTCTGTTAAATTATATACATGTTGCAAAGCTAATCTTTCAGCGGGAATGCCAAGAAGATGATAGGTACGCTTTTACAGTGTTATTTAATTTCTATCATTTTACTTTCTGCAAATATTGTAACTGCTTGGGTGTGGACTTTACTTACAAAACCAAAACAATTTTTTAAAAATTAATCAACATTTTCAAAAAAAATCTAAAATAATTTATTTCAAAGGTAATCATAAATCTTTTGAAATATCACTAAACATAAAACGTCCTTTTGAATTTGTGGGAGTCCCTCAGGGGAGGTAACCCACAGTTGCTAACGAGATCTCCCCAATTTAAATGGGTTTCATAACTCATTTATGCTAAAAAAATTCAGAAAAAAATAGTTATACCAGTTTAAGTGAACTGTGCGATCCTAACCGGTGTCACTCTAATCAACTTTACCCCCTTCCCCCCATAATGATTGAACTTTTAACTTGTCTTTTAAACCTTTAAAACTTATACTTTATGAATGTCACTTTGCTGAGGAGCTTGGAACTAACTTAGTGGGCAGCTTTCTATAACAGCAATCTGCAGCAACATGAGGATCTACAATAACACATCTTTCCTTAGAAACTAAACAATAAGCCAAAAGATTTCGAGGTCGTCTGCCTAGTGCGACGTAAATCCTCAACTTTTTTAAGGACTTTGTATGGATCTGCTACAATTTAAGCCATAACTCACCCTAGGATTCTTAGGTTGTCGTTCGCTACAACCTAAATCCTCACATCTTTTAGGTTATTTGTGTGATTGTCTCACACGAATGTAAGCCCTACTTAATAAAAATTGGCAAGATGTAACATTTAAATAATTTCTTCTCAAATTTTAAGTCAAACCATAGGATAGCTTGAAAAGTCACCAAGGTTCTGCTCAGGATCTATGACAGCCTCTAGTTCTTCTTCCTTTTGATTTCAAAATAAAATGTTACAAACTCAACCAATTCCCATTTCACTCCTCTTTATGTAATCTTTTGAAAAAGTCCTATCCTTCAAAATTTTTGAAGTCAATATCCTCTGATTTTTATTGACAATCTTCTTATGTAAATATAGTTATCCAAGATGTAATTAACTATAGGGGGTTGCCCTTATATGAAAGTTTCAAGAACCCAGCTTAATATAAACCCTATTTAAGTTTTCATATTAAATAGGGAAACTTGTGGATCAACATAAATTTTTTTCTTTTTTGCAGACTTAAACGGATGTCATAAATTATTTAGTTTATATAATAGATCCTTATCAGTAAGTAGTGTGTCTACCATTTAGGATATAAGAATTTCTTATGGTTTTAGGCTCATTTAGTTAAACTACTGAGGATATGAGATTGGTTCAGTCTTATATTTTAAAAATCTAAAATAATGCTTTTCCTAAATTATATATTTATATATATATATTAAATTAAACTGAGTGTCAGGATATCTATTCCGGTGACCCAAAATTTTCAATTTGGCGACATACTGATCCTGGATTTTATAGTTGTGTAAAAATTATATAGTTGACTCTAGTATGCAATGATGCCAAAATCTTGATGTAATATTTTATGAATTAGAAATTTAAGAAATAATATTGGGATTCTATGCAAGTATACTTATCGTTATCAAGTAATAAAAGACTTTCTATTTAAGCCCCAAATATTAATCCCATGGGGAAGGTTTAAATTTGAAATGATAAATTTACTAAGTAACTCACAGAAAGTCAAAACAAAATTACTGTCGCTAATTTTGAATATTGAGATATTATCAGAACTAAATTATTTAACTAATAACAAAACTGAAATACCAAGTTTAAACAGTAACTATTAAACTATTGAACTATATTTATGTGATGAAGATTTCTTATGTGAAAAAACATCTTTCCCACTACAATGAGGTTTTGGTAAAATGAAATGAGATAAATGACTTAAATATGTATTGTGCCAAATAGTAGCATTTTTAATTCTCTATCCTGATAGAGTGTTATAGAATGCATTGGCTAATCCCATATTTAGTCCCTAAATCTGTGGCTAGGCTAGGAGGATATTGGCTACCACTCCAGAGATCTCACTTCCCTTCACCTGAAGGCTAACTCTCGCTTTAGTTTTTAAACACTAAGAATGAATTGGGGATTTTAGTTTGTCACCCTAAAGATTCTCCAATTTTACACACAACAAAGTATATTCCTCTATTTATTTGCACTTAATTCCATGAACAAAGTTCACCTTCATGGAATCAAATATGATCCTCACTCTATTGTAGAACTCATACTCTATTTCCTGAATCATATGTTTCAAAACATATTTTAACAAATTAATTAGCCAGATTGAAAATTAAATTAAGTTCGGAGTTGAAAAAACATCACATATTATTGTATAGTTTAATATTGGCACATCCATATTTTCTCTTCATTTCACCATATCTCAGAGTAAGGAGAAAGATAACTACTCAGACTTCATGAAAAAATACAACAAAACATTAATTTCAATATAAAAGAAAGTTCATACAACACCAATAAAAAAACAACAGTTATCAGAAACTCTTTCTTAAAGCAAATCCCTTGTAGCCTCTTCTAGGAAATGAAGGAAGAAGAAATCTCACTTTTCTCCTTCTCCAACACTCTTAGAGAAGAATTCACACATAATCTCACCACAAAACTCTAAATTATAAAAACAATGGACTTTAAATGGTTGTGGAATGAAAATGGAGGAATGTGTGATACGTGGAGGGTTGAATTGGGGCGATGAAATGTCAGGAAGTGTCACTTTTTTGACCAATTTTGGCCCCAAATAAAGCCTAGAGTCAGTTCTCCAATAGGTGCCTCCAAAAACTCTTCAAAAAGCATCCAGGTTCGTCAAATTTTCTAGAAATGAGGGTTGAACCAACATTGACACAGTTGGTGCCCATTTTGGCATCATCAGCGTCAGCGTTCTGCTATTTAATTCAGTGCTCTCTGTAAAATGGCGCCGTCAGCGCTGAACAAATTTTCAACTTCTTCATTTTTGCTCCAAATTTCTTCCTTTTTGCTTCAAGTCCTAAAATTCAACAACCTGCAAGAAAACATAAAAATACCTTCCATTAAAGTGCAATATCACAAAAATTGAGTATAGAATATGGGTCTAAAAATGCATATATTTTTTGTGTTTCAAAATCCCCCAAACTTACATGTTACTTGTCCTCAAGTAACTCCTCTACTATATAAAAATATGACTTTTGGTAAAGAATTTAACTTTTAGATTTCTATATCTTAGTCCACTAAATACAATAGCATAACTTAAGAAGAATTCAAAGCAACTCCAGTTAATACTAAAGGTATAAGAATATTTAGCAATCAAGTCCAAGATTTTTTATTATCTACTCTTTTCAAGAAAAATTGCAAATTGTCATATTAAAGTCACTTAAAGTATTCATATGAAAAAAAACTTCATAAAACTTTACTAGTAAATAAACTAATATTCAAATAAAAGTTTCGAAAATGTAGCAAATCTTCTTTTTTAAATTGATTCAAGTGAAGCAAATTTTTATTTAGGCATCTCCTCAAGCTTCTCCCCACATCTTTTCTTTTCTTTTTTCTTCTTTTCTTTTATTTTCTTTTATGTGAGGATTACTATATCTGTATAGCCTTTAATAATTTTGAACTTCACTATCCTCTTCTTAAAGTTAAAAACTTGTCACATTTCTTCACATAACAAATTTATATTAGTTTAAAGATTTCATAAAGTTTAATTATTTTCGTCATACACGAACCTTTAAGATTTCTAATATTTCAAAAATACAATTTTCTTTACTTAAAATAGAAAAACATAGTCTTTTTCGTTTATACCAAAAATCTTAATCTCTAAAATTAACATTTATTATTGAAAATTTTTACTTAAGTTTACTATATATTTAGAAACACAAAAATAGTTATCTAAAGTTAACCCCTAATACCAAAGGTCATGTTAATTTTTTTTAAAAAAAAAAAAACTAAGTGAGGACAAATAAAATTATGTTTCTACTTGTTGAAGGTTTTAATTTTGAAATTTTAATTATGAAATACTGCAGGTGCTAATATAAAAAGCTACAAGACTTAAAAAATTAAATTGCGAATAATACATATAAAATCTACTGAGAAAGAGTTAATTACAAGACATTTAATAAAATATAAAACTAACAACAGAATTAAACTGAATTCCAGAAATGAAAATAGTTTTACAAACTACAGTTCGCAACTCAACATAACAACAAAATAGAGTCTCACAATCTAACAAACAATCTCAACAATACAACAAAAATGAAAAACACAATAACAAAGTACAATCAAACATAAAATAAAAGAAAGATCACCAATCATCATCATCTTATTCTTTTACATCCTAGTTATGCCACTGATATAGAGTAAAAACATGGTGAGTAGGAAACTGAACTGAATGATCACCCTTCATGTATCTCACCAATACATCATCATAAGCAACATCATATTCAAACTTTTCTCGTATCAAATCATCAATGTGAGCAGGTTTGGCATCCATGTTTTGCAATCTATGATCCATTCTTAAGATATCTCCCCGCTGGATCATCATCTAGTCTAAAAGCTCTTAGTTTAGGGGTCCTCCAAGTAGAAGGAATATCTCTAGTCTTACTTACAGATCTCCAATCAATATGAGATTCATATGTAATTATAGGTAACTAGAAGTGCAGGGTGTGTCAAACAACCAGTGGTCTCTCTTAAAACAATAGATCTAGTGTTCGTACAGATAATAGAGCCTATAATTATTCTCAATTACTGAATATAGAAGTATAGGATGGCTTTATTCTTGGTCACCTCACTATGATGATTTTTCGAAATCATTCTTTCAGAAATAAAGTAGTGTCAGACCTTAGATACTACATTAAGTATAGAAAGTGGAAAGTTTACCTTAACACCATTTTTGACTTTCCAGCTCCCTCTTCCACCATTAAGAAAAGAAATAACCTCATCTAAGGCCTAATTAGTAGCAAAAAATGATTTATACTTACAATTGTAAATATCTTCCAACTGATAAAACACATTAATTTTTCTTGGAGAAAACTCCACCTTTCTCACACAAACAAAAATAAAGTCATCAGAAGCTTCAGTAAAGTTGACATAGAATTCCATGACTACACCAATAATTGCATCGGCACTAATATAATAGAAATTTTCCCTCTATCAAGCATTGATTAATCACTTGACTTCTCCTTCCATATTTTTAAAACCACAATTCAAATTTTCTTTTTTATGCTCAAGTAAACTATTGAATCGAGCACTAGCCCTGAACCTAATAAATTTTTGTTCATCATAATCTACTTTCCTTCCTTTGGTCCTTCTAGGTGCCATGGGAAATCTAGAGAAAAATCGAAAAAATTTGAATAAATTCCAAAAATTCTGAAAAACACAAAGTAAAATGCTTTATACTTAAGTCCACTAAATGAGAGTTCTTCACCAAAGGATTTTCTCATAATCTCTCAAAAAAATCCAAAATTTTAGGATCTCAGTAATGTGAGATAAATCCTTTATGAAAATCAAATTTTTTTAACTTAGAGTGTAGCTATTACTTAGAGAAGATGAAATACAAAGTTCCTTTGACTTAACATCGCCTCAAATCCAAGCAAATGCGAGCCCGAGGTGCAAAAATTGGAGGTTGAAGGAGACTCAAAGGGTAAAAATGGCAGTTTACGGTGAAAGTCGTGAATTTTAATGGGTAAAGGTTGTTCTATGGTCGAGGGCGCGCCATCGGCGCCCATGCCAACACCATCGGCCCTGATGGCCTAAAATTCCATTTTTTATTTTTTTCAATTTTTAATTTCCTTTCAATTTTCTCAAAAGTATTTTTAAACACAAATGTTTATCTAACAATAATTTACAAACAAACATTATCACAAACAATCATTTTCACAAATAACAACAAACTAACTTTTATATATGAAAATACATTTTTACAAACACTTTTTTCTAAACACACTTTTACATATATATTAAGCAAACTAAATTATAAATTAGTGTCGAAATCAAGCTACAACACTAAACACTGACACAAAATCAAATCAAATCTACACAATCATATTAAGTACATAAGTATTTTAAACTAGTAGAGAGAGTCCAATTTTTTAATTATGCTGCCTCAACTTTAGTGTTTTCTCCTCCTCTGATATCTCCATAGACTGGTAATAAACATACAAATTATAGAAGGGTTGGTACGGGAGTTGATCAGTCAAATTTTCTTTGATCCATCCTTTTTCTTTAAACATCCAAACTAATCCTGCTTCAAATGTCCCAGTATGAACAGAATTTTCTTTCAACCTCCAATCTAGGTGATCAAAAAGGTACTTAAGATCTCCTATTGCATCCATAATACTATGAAGTTCTCTTTCAATTTTTTCAATTTCTATTCTACAGTAAGTGAATTTGCAACTGTTGGTGACATCAATGGAGTTGAAGCAAGTGATGAGTCATCTAAGATAGTATCTAATACTTCATTCCCATTCCCAACATAATTATCATTAATAGAAATCATGGTCTCCCACGGAAATAAAACTTTTTCCCAACTCTCATATGGAACTTCAGATTGACTGCAAAATAGGAAAATTATGGAGGGATGCCCAAGTCCATAAATTGGCCCATTTCATAATAATACCCATAACATATTTAAAAATGATAGATCCTATATCAATGGGTTTTTCCATTTGAATGCAATAATTCAAAATAGCACTTTTTTTAGTGACTCTACTAATCTTCATGGTAGGGAGTAATTTTGTAGAAATGAAGAAATGCCACTACTTTGATATTGGATTAAGCAATGAAGCAGAGAAACTAACATATCCTTCATCTCACATTTCTCAAATATCACTTTCATTCATCAGAAAATTATAGACATCTCGCTTCAAATTTCTTGTAGGGATGAAATTTTTCTAATGACATATTAGAACATTTTATATCATATAGAACTCATTGATTCACTCAGAAGAAATGGTATAACCTTACCTCGTACGACGACAACTCCTTGGGTAATTCCATGTAAATTGGCATAGAATTCCTTCACTACTGGTACAACAACTGTAGCGGTAGTGTAGCACAGAACTTCCCATTGCCTTTGTACAATGATTTTATCAATTAAGAACTTGGATTAATCAATTTGTGATTGACAAAGCCTCTCTCCTTGATAAGCGTCTTCTTTATAATAACTTTATTGTATAATCTTTGCGCGTCAAAACTGATAAACTTTCTTCGATTGAAAACTCTATACCTGGAAGTATTTCTAAAATTGGAGGCCATGAAATTCAAAAATAGGAAGTTTCTGGTCATCCAAGGTAGTTTTTAAGACTTTAAAAACTCCTCCCAACAGTTATTATGAAGTGAAATCTAGCCATTGTCCGCCAAAAACCGTCAAACTACTATCGGCACTATCGACACTCCTAATGGCGTTATTGGCACTTTGGTCTATCTGCGGGCGCCGGCAGCGCCCATGCTGGCGTCGTCGGTGCCAGAGGCCAAAATTGCGTCTTTTCATTTTTTGGATTAATTTGATTCAAAATTTTCCTCTAATACCAATATTTGTCTTAATTTATAATATATAAAATTGTGTAGGATTATTATCTACTAATATATAAACACTTATCAAACAAAATAAGAATATATAGATATGTGTATTTATATATGGGTTGCCTCCCATAAAGCGCTTGGTTTAACGTCGTCAGCCTGATGTACCATTTGATTAGTTGTGTTGACTTAACATTAAAACTTCTTTAAATTGTGGTATGTGCCCTGCATAAAAATGTTTCAATCGATGCCCATTAACTTTAATTATCTTTCCAGTGTTAGGATATTTAACAACAACAACTCCCTAATGATAGACTTTAATAACTTTAAATGGTCATAAGCATCTGGTTTTTTGTTTCCCTGAAAATAATCTCAATCTTGTAATGTATAATAAAATTTCTTATCAAGGTTCAAGCTTCTTTTTAATAATCTTCCAATCATGTCATATTTTCATTTTCTCTTTGTAATTTCTTGCATTATCATATGCTTCATTTCCTGTCCAGGTTCAAACTTCTTTTTGATAATCTTTTCTCACCAGCATCCTTTAAATTAAATTTAAATTCTTTAATAGACCAAAATGTTTTATGCTCCAATTCTACTGGTAAGTGACATGCTTTTCCAAAATTAAGTCTATATGGGGACATTACTATGAGAGTCTTATATGCAATTTTGTATGCCCATAATGCAATATTTAATCTAGCAGACCAATCCAATTTATAAGGATTTATAATTTTTCTAAAATCTGTTAAATTTCAGAGTTTGATATCTCTGCTATACCGCTAGTCTTAGGATGATAAGCAGTAGAGAATCTTTGCATAATATCATATTTCTTTATCAATTTTTCAATTCTCTTATTCTTAAAATGAGATCATCCATCAGTAATAATTACTCTCTGTATTCCATATCTTGCAAAAATATTTTTAATTAAAAATTTAGAAACACTCCAAGCATCACATCTAGGTATACCAATAGCTTCAATCCATTTGGACATATAATCAACAAGTAATATATATAAATTTCCATATGAATGCATAAATGGTCCCATAAAATCTAATCCTCACACATAAAAAATTTCAACATCTAATGTGTAATTTAAAGGCATTTCATTTCTTCTAGAAGTATTTCCTACTCGTTGACATTGATCGCATGTTATAAAATATTCATTAACATCTCTAAAAGATTAATCCAATAAAATCCATCTTGCAAAATCTTATATGCAGTTTTATTCATTCCAAAATGTCCTCCAAATTCAGAATCATGGTATCTTTCAATTATCTGTTGAGTTTCCTCTTAAGGCACACATCTTTAAAAATTTAGATCATTACATTATTTATATAGATATGGGTCATCCCAAAAATAAAATTTTGAATCATATATAAATTTCTTTAATTGTGAATTTCTTATATCAAGTGGTAAAATATCACTTACAATATAATTTACTATATCTATATACCACGGTACATTCATTTCATCAATACTATATAATTGTTCATCAAGGAAATTCTCTAACATTTCATTTGCAAAATTAGTTAATATTTCTCTTTCTAGTTTAGACAAATAATCATCTATTTGATTATCATTTCCCTTTTTATTAACTACACTAAAATCAAACTCTTGCAATAAAAGTATCCATCTAATTAATCTTGATTTAGCATCCTTCTTTTGCATCAAGTATTTAATTGCAGAATGATATGCATGCACTATACATTTAGGTCCAATTAAGTAAGGTATAAATTTATCAAAGACATAAAGAATAGCGAGTAACTCTCTTTCAGTAGTGGTGTAGTTAATTTGAGCATCATTTAGAGTTTTACTAGCATAATATATTACTTTAAAAACTTTGTTGTGCCTTTGTCCTAAAATAACCCCAATAGTATAATCACCAGCATCGCACATTATTTCAAATGGTTTCTCCCAATCTGGTGGAACTATTATAGGTGTAGTGATTAATTTTTCTTTCAATAATTCAAATGTTTTTATGCATTCTTCATTAAAATCAAATTTCATGTCATTTTCTAAAAGTTGGCATAATGAATTAGTTATTTTAGAAAAATTTTTTATGTAACTCCTATAGAAACTAACATATCCTAAAAAGCTTCTTACCCCTTTAACATTAGTCGGAGGTGGTAATTTTTCAATAACTTGATTTTTGCAAGATCTACTTCCACGTCATTTTCAAAAATTTTATGTCCAAGTAAAATTCCTCCTGCAATCATAAATTGACATTTTTCCTAAAAAGCAATAATATTTGTTCCCAGCCAATCTATTCAACATTTGGTCTAGAAAAGGAAAAGGAAAGTGATCTTTTCTGGTGGCGATGTTTAATTTTCTATAATCAACACAAATTCTCTAAGTTGTAATTTGTCTTATTAGTATTAATTCATTTTTCTCATTTTCTTCAATGGTCACTCCTACTTTCTTTGAAACACCGTGAATTGGACTTACCCTAACATTGTCTGAAATAGGATATATAATTGCAACATCTAGCCATTTAAAATAATTTTTTTAACAACTTCTTTCATTTTGGGTTTAATCTCCTCTGAGTATCAACTTTAGGTTCATATTGTTCATCTAATAGAATTCTGTGCATACAAATAAAAGGACCAACTTCTTTAATATCTACTAAAGTCCATCTAAAAACCTATTTATATTTTTTTAACATTTTTATTAATTTTTGTTCTTGAATTTCTGTTAATTCAGAAGATACAATAATAGGTAATGTAGATAACTCTCCCAAAAACATATATTTTAAATGAGCAGATAATATTTTTAGTTCAAGTTCATGTGGTTTAATACTTGAATGAATAAGATTTTTATTATCTTTTTCCAACAAGTCTAAAGTTTCAAATTTACCCTGAATATAATCCAAATCTTCTTTTTTTATTTCATCCTTATTTTCAAAAAGTTCTCCTTGCTTTAATTTGTCTTCAAACTCATTCTTAAGTTACTCATTACTCAGATAATCTATTACTTCCATCCTAAAACATTCATTATATTTTTTACTGGATATTTAATAGCTTTTGTATTATTAAATGTTACTTCTTGATCATTAACTCTCATTATTAATTATCCTTTTTGTAAATCTATCACAGCTCTCCCTGTTGCAAGAAATGGTCTCTCTAAAATAATAGGAATTTCTTTATCTTTCTTCATGTCTAATACTATAAAGTCTACAAGGAAAATAAATTTATCCACTTTTACTAATACATCCTGTATAACTCCTTTTGGATAAGTTATTGATTGATCAGCTAACTCCCAAATCTAAACGTTTAAAGATTCATAAAGACATAATATTGATACTCACTCCTAAATCACATAAAGCTTTTGCAAAAATCTTTTCACCAATAGCTCAAGGTATAGTAAAACTACCAAGATCTTTTAATTTATTAGAAAGCTTTTTTCTGAGTAATAGCACTACATTCTTCACTAAGTGCAACAGTCTCATAATCTATAAACTTCCTTTTTTGTTTTGTGTATCCTTCATAAATTTCACATAACTTGGCATTTATTCCAAAGCTTAAACAAAATGAATGTTTATGGTTAACTTTATAAAGATTTCCAAAAATTTTGTAAATTATTTATCTTTATTCTTTTGCTTCAGTCTTTGAAGAAATGGAGGTAATGATTTTTCTAAAGGACCTTGTGTTTGTCCATTTTCATTTTGGTCACTTTCCATTGCTTCCTTCTCTTCATCAACTTCAATTTCTCTTTGTATCTTTGTTTCAACTTCTTTTCCACTTTGTAATTGAATAGCTTTAATTTGCTCCTTATTTTTTCTTTTAAATTAAATTCTAACACACTCGGAAGAATTCTAGAAGGTCTGTTACCGAGTGCAGTAGCAATGTCCTAGTTGATTTTCAATATTTCTAATAGCAACCCTTTGATTTTGTATTTATTTTCCCATGTTTAACATTACTTCTTCCATTATCAACTTCTTTTCATTAACTTGTGGGTTGGGATTAAAGTTAAATCCAGGAGGATAACAAGGTTGATAACTAGGATTTCCTTCGTTGTTCAAATTTCTGGAGGGATTCACCGAATTGTTATAATTATTCCAAATAAACTTATGTTAATTTTTCCATCTAGGATTATAAAAGTTAGAATAGGGACTGTTATTTCGATTATTGATAACATTTATAGTTTCATAAGATGATTGAGTATCAATGATCTATCCTAGTGAATTTTCCTCGAATACTGAGGGTATTTGAGAATAGTTCACTCCTATTTGATCAATCTTTTTTGAAATAGTTGCAATTTGAGATGATAAAATAGACATTGAATCAGAATCATGAATACTAGCTACTCTCTTAGGATTTACCATTTTAGAGGGTCATTGAAAATTTTAGTTGTCATTTCTTTCATTAAAGAATATGCTTCATCAAAAGGTTTTGACATTAGTGATCCACCCGCAGCAACATCTATAATAGATCTAAGTGATCATTTTAATTCATTATAAAATATTTGAATTATTAACAAATTTGGTACAACATGGTGTGGACATTTTCTAAGAAGATCTTTAAATCTTTACTAAGCTTCATATATTGATTCCCCTTCAAACTGACAAAAAGATGCAATATCATTTCTAAGCTTAGCAGTTTTCAAGGGTGGAAAACATTTAGCTAAGAATTTTTGTGATAGTTCTCCCCAAATAGTAATATATCTAGGTGCTAATGAATTTAACTAAGCCTTAGATTTATCCATTAATGAAAAAGGATAAATTCTAAGCCTAACAGCATCATTCGACACTGTCATATTTAAAAGTAGCACAAATTTTAAGAAAACTAGCAAGATATAAGTTTGGATCTTCAGTAGGTTTTCCTCCAAACTGATTATTTTGTACCATTTGGATAATAGCAAGTTTAAGCTTAAATGAATTAGTAGCAACATCAGGATTTTGAATAGTTAAGTGAAGTTCATCTATTATCAGATTAGCATAATCTTTTAAAGGTTTTTGTCGATTTTTATTATTTGATTATTTATGTTATTCGCCATTTCTTTTAAGTTTTTAATTTCTTTTTGTTGTTTTTGAATTTATCTAATAGTATGCTCTAATTTTGAATCGTCAGATGCTAAACCTTCAGATCTCATATTTCACATAAAAAATATAATAAGCAAAGAAAAAATTTTTAAAAATAACTCTTAAGTAAAAATATATTTTCTTTTTGGATTTTCAAATTTTTAAAATTTTTTTTTAATTAATTATCTCTAAATTTCCTAATTTACCAAATCTATTTAATTTACCATTACCTTCCCCGGCAATGACGCCAAAAACTTGATCCCAAATTACATAGTTGTGTAAAAATTATGTAGTTGATTATGCTATGCAATGGTGCCAAAAGCTTGATGCAATATTCTATGAACTAGAAATTTAAGCAATAATATTGGGATTCTACGCAAGTATACATACCATTATTAAGTAATAAATGAGTTTCTATTTAAGCCCCAAACATCGATCCCACGGGGAAGGTTTAAATTTAAAATGATAAATTTACTAGGAAATTCACAGAAAGTCAAAACAAANCTGCTATGCAACGGTGCCAAAAGCTTAATGCAATATTTTATGAATTAGAAATTTAAGCAATAATATTGGGATTCTACGCAAGTATACATATCGTTATCAAGTAATAAAGGACTTTCTATTTAAGCCCCAAACATCGATCCCACGGGGAAGGTTTAAATTTGAAATGATAAATTTACTAGGAAATTCACAGAAAGTCAAAACAAAATTACTGTCACTAATTTTGAATGTTGAGATATTATCAGACTAAATTATTTAGCTACTAACAAAACTGAAATACAAAGTTTAAATAATAACTATTAAATTATTGAACTGTGTTTATGTGATGAAAATTTCTTATGTGAAAAAGCATCTTTCCCACTATAATGAGGTTTTGGTAAAATGAGATGAGATAAATACCTTAAATAAGTATTATGCCAAATAACAGCAGTTTTAATTCTCTACCGTGATACAGTGTTATAAAAAATCATTGGCTAATCCTAGGTTTAGTACCTAAATCCATGGCTAGGCTAGGAGGATACTAGCTCCCACTCCAGAGCTCTCACTTCCCTTCACCTCAAGGCTAACTCTCGCTTTAGTTTTTAAACAGTAAGACCAAATTGGGGATTTTAGTCTTCCTTAAAGATTCTCCATTTCTACAGCCAACAAAGTATATTTCGTTATTTATTTGCACTTAATTCCATGAATGAAGTTCTCCTTGATGGAATCAAATGTGATCCACACTCTATTATAAAACTTATACTCCATTTCTCGGATCATATGTTTCACAACATATCTCAATAATTTAATTAGTCAGATCGAAAGGTAAATTAAGTTCGGAGTTGAAAAATTATCATAATTTATTTTATATTTAAATATTGGCACATCTATATTATCTCTTCATTTCACCATATCTCAGAGTATGGAGAAAGATAAAGTAAACTACTTAGACTACATGAGAAAGATGCAACAAACCACAAATTTTATATATAAAAGAAAGTTCATACAACACTAATAAACAAACAGCACTTATCGGAAACTCTTTCTCAAAGTAAATCCCTTGTAGTCTCTTCTAAAAAAGGAAGGAAGAAGAAATCTCTCACTTTTCTTCTTCCCCAACACACTTAGAGAAGAATTGACACTTAATCTCACCACAAAACTCTAAATTATAGAAACAATGGGCTTTAAATGGTTGTGGAATGAAAATGGAGGAATGTGTGATGCCTAGAGGGTTGAATTAGGGTGATGAAATGTCAGGATGAGTCACTTTTTGATCAATTTCATCCCCAAATAAAGCCTAGAGTCGGTTCTCCTATAGGTGCCACCAAAAACTCTTCAAATAGCATCTTGATTTATCGAATCTTCTAGAAACAATGGCTGAACGAACATCGGCACCTTCGGAGCCCCTTCTGGCATCGTCGATGCCAACGTTCCTGTCGGCACTTTCTTGGTTGAGGAGTTGCCCATTGGAAGTTGTCGGTCACTGGAATTGAAATTCTGTCACTCGTTTCGGAAGGACATTTTATTATATATATATATATATNTCGAACCACGTAAACGATCTGTGTTTGCTTGTCTTCTTTTTCGTCTCATTTCTATGCCAGAAAGTACATATCTCACAACAATATATATATATATATATATATATATATATATATATATATATATATATATATATATATAAATTTTAGAAAAATATAAAATCAAACTGACCCCATATTTTTTATAGTTTAAATGAAAGAGCGTTATACCTCAAACCCTGCATCTATGCAGAGGATAAACGTCAGGCTTAAGGATGAGGCTCGATCAAATAAACTAAGAAATATATAACATATGTTTGGTCTGCGAAACCGTTTTGTTTGCCGATAATTTCTCATATTTAATATGAAGAATTAAATAGGGTTTATATTAAGCTGGGTTTGAAAAAGCTTCCTATGGGGGCAAGCCCCTATAGATAATTACATCTTAGATAACCGAAGTCACCTAAGAAAACTCTCGATAAAAATCAGGAAATATTATCTTCAAAGATGTCAAAGGATAGGGCTTTTCAATGATATCGAACAAAGAGGTGTGAAATGGGATTGGCTCAAATTTGTAGCATTTTGTTTTTGGAATCCAAAGTAGGAAGAACTAGAGGATGTCATGGATCCAGAGGATAACCTCGGTGACTTCTCAGTCTATCCTATATTTTGGCTTCAATTTTAAGGAGAAATTTATTTAGGTGTTTCATCCTGCCAATTTTAATTGTTAGGGCTTACATTCCTGTGAAACGATCACACAAATAGCCTGGAAGTTGTGAGGGTTTAAGTCGTGATAGACGATAACCTCAGAATCCTAAGACGAGTTAGGGCTTAGATTATACACCAGAGCTGTACAACTGCCTAAAGATAAGGTGAGGAATGACATTTCATATGTAAACTACCTCAAAGTCTTATGGATTTTTTGTTTAATTCTAAGGAAGGAAGTAAGTTTAGCTGGGGAAGACAGGTTTTGCTGTTGAAAATGGTCGTGCTGCTCACCATGCTAGCTCCAAGCTCCTTGCCGTGACAAGTTTTAGTTTTCTAGGGTGTCATGTTATGATGTGAATCATGTGGTCCTATGGTTGTAGTTCTTTAAATGTTTTGGAACATGTTGAAGAGTATTAGAGTGAGACCGGTTAGGTTCCCACGGTTCCCTTGTTCCAGTACAAATATTTTCTATTAGATTCACTTTGTCCAAATGAGTTTACTAATCTCAACTTAGTGAGTTCCATACTTTAATTTAGACTATAGGAAGTCTCGTTAGCAACCATAGGTTACCTCCTCCGAGGGATTCCCAATCATCCGACAGAGACATCTTAATTTAGTTGTAGTTGTAGTTTTTATGATGTTAGTGATTAAATTTTGAGTTGTTTTCTATTTTGAATTTGTGGAGGTGATTTTATCTTGGTTGATTTTAATTTTGGTTTTGGGTTTTAGAGTCATGACTATCCTAACAGTTTTGGTTTTCATGCAGGGTGACATTATTGTTTAGCATGAAATTTTTGTAAGTATAAAAAGTACAATATGAAAGTACAAGAAAGATGACACTGTAAACTATAAAAAGCGTACCTGGTGACTCTTCTCGCTCCACCACCTGAAATTCAAAAATGCATGTAAGGGCATTTTATATGAGGTGAGAAAAATAAAGTTTTGGTGATCTACCAAATCCTAATTCATATATTGGTGGGTCTCAATTGATTTGATTAAATATGATTTTTGTTAAGCAAAACATATTAAGTTTAGTAGACATCTGAGGTATCCAACTGATCTGGAGAAGGAAGCATGTCCATGCTTCCCTCTCACTGCCTGATAAAATGTCTCTAGATCTTTTTAAACTTATTATGTTTCTTAATAACCAATCTTGTAAATACCTTTAATGCTTAATGAACATTGATATCTCAATTATCCCTACAAGTAGGGTAACTATCAATTATAATTTCATTTCAGGATTATGTGGGTGAAGACCCTTAAGGGGCAAGTTAATGTTATTAAGTCACTTTACCAATTTTTTAATCTGGGCTTATAGTGTTTTAAAGATGTTCAAATTTTATGTTCACTTTTCTAGTCCTCATTTAATCAAATTTGATTTAGCCTAGGTCACTACTAATATTTTTGATTTGGGTGGATGTCTTAGTTATTTTTAAAAAAGATGAATCTTAAATGGTGATGATTCATTTTTAAATGTCCTTTGAGAATCAAATAGGTGAGTTATCAACACCTAAAATCATATCTTTAAGTCTAGCATCATTTAATTGACTCAACTTTTAAAATTTAATAATTTAGAGAAATTACAAATTTATCCTTTAATTGGAAAAAAGTAAGATTGGTTTCTACCAATTAATCCCTTGTTTTTCAATCATCCAAATATGTTGATTAAGTTCAAAGGTTGCACATTTCCCTTTCTTGAATTAAACCTAAATGTTAATTAAATTTCTAAAATTACATCTTTGCCCCTAAGGCCCTAATACTTCATAATTTATCATTTTTTTTCAAATGACTTTAAAATTTTCATCCCACCTCACTCATGGGTTAATTAAGACATTAGAGGAGAAAATTTGATTTTTCAAATTTAAGTTTAATTCATATAATTATTTATATGCAAGAATGAGATTTTTCAAAGAAAATTCAACAACTTGACCAAGGCAAAGCCTAATCCATTTAAATTGTTACTGGAGATGTACTTACATCATAGAAACACTTGGGCCAAATTTCATGATTTTTTTTAGTTTTATTTGAATTATTCAAATTATTTTAAGTTTTGGGTCATTTATTAATTATAAAATATTTTAAATATTGAAAATTAAGCTTCACATTTTTATTAAACCTCTTTGAGGTTAAGGAACCTAGAGAAAATTTTTTTGACATTTTTCTAATTTTTCTTTGAATTGTTAGAATTAGTTTAGTGAAAATCCATTTTTAGCCTTTAAAAATTATTTTAAGCTTAAAAAATTTGTAACTTCACTTAGAAAATCAAGAAAAATATTCCAGTTGTTCCTAAGTGCTTAAGAAATAATTTAGAACATTTCTATGAATTTAATTATTTATGTGATTTTTATCATTTTTTAATTATTTAAATATTAAAGAAAGGCTTAAAAATGATATTTCTTTTAATTACAAATTTAATTTTAGAAAGTCCCTCTAATCAGAGAGAACTCCCAAAACCAATTTTTATAATTTTTTTAGTTATATTTTAATTGTTAAAAAATTATTTTAGTGTTAAAAATTACATTTGACGTAGAAAATCAAATTAAGTTATCAAATAAGCTCCAAATATTTTAAAATTTTTAGGGCTTGCTCTCTGAACTTTAAATTATGGTGGAGATTAAAAACCAAGTCATTTAGATATTTTTGTTTCCCATAATTAATTTTCTTTACATTTTATGGTTTGTGCAAATTAGGTGCATTCTTAATGACTTAAATCATGAAACATTGTTTAAAGATTTCTCTAGCCATAGTAAACCTTTCAAAATTATCTTGGAATTTTCTTAGCAGCATGCTAATTATTATGATTAATTTATGCAAATAATAGACACAAAATTGAAAAATATGGATCTGTGTCTAGAGATCTCCTCCGACTTTGGAAAAATCAGAGGATGTTTCCTAAGACAGAGGCAACAACATGCCAAAGTGTCAAGCCATGGTGAAATGTCTACATGCATGGAGAGTCAAAAACTCAAAATAGTGTTTAACTAATTAAAAATAAAATATGCGTAAAAAAACTTCAAACCATTTTGACATTGTTATCCTCTGTTCACTTAGAATTAGGATATTTTTATTTTACTTTTATGATTTTTCTACACCAAGATATGAATTTTTAAAGTTAGGGAGCATTTTAAGATTTAATTAAATCCCTATTTTTTTATTTAAATGAGCGGCGACACCTCATCATAGGCAGCTCCAAATGGTGACGCGGTGCACTCACATTCGCTGTGCTTACCACCCTGCATTCCACGCGGTCTGCGGTTCACGTATCAAGAGTTCATCTAGCTAGATCTCGTTCGTTGATGACGTAAACGTGAGATGGGACGGCTCCCAGTCATCGTCCCCAAATAGGCTAACCCGAGAACCAGCCAGACTCAAACCTTATGATCTCCCTCTAGACTTAACTCAATCTCATGGGGTTTGTTCCTAGAGCTTCATCTACTCAAGAAGAACCTATCTATATGGATTATAGGTATGAAAATACAGTAAAATCATATTGAGAGTGAAAGAAGGCTCAGATTAAGGTTGGAGTTCAATACCTTTGTCTGAGAGGGGAGGCCTCAATCAGATGATTGTGGTAGCTTTGATTGGTCCCAACAAACCTCAAGATGAAGCCTTGTGTCATGTTGAAAGGCCTAGATATGAATTCAACCAAGCTCGATTCAGGTGTTGATTGAAGTTTATACTAGAGGCTGTTTGCGAGGGGGCTTTTGTAGGGAATCAACTTCTTTCACTATGGGGAAGGTGTGTGCACAGTTAGTTGAAGTTTGATTCACTGTAGAGGTGTAGAGAGATATGTCCTGGTTTTTGGCAAAAATTCAAGCTCAAAATTGAGCTTTCATAGTGAGCTCAGGGGGGAAAATGCCTAACTTGAACTGAGGAGGTCTTAGGGAGTCTCTGAGGGTAGTTTTGCAGAGTTTCCTTAAGAAAATTTCATCTCTCCTTCAATGGCCATGGAGGTGAGGTTTAAATAATATTTTCTTAGGGTGGCTGTTATGGCCTCCATTTGGGTGCAATGTGAAGCTTAGGTGGAGGGCAGAGAAGCTCTAATGGTTAATTAGGGTGAGTTGGCCTCTAGATTTGAATTGGGTTTAAATTTTTGGGGGTGGCTCACGATTTTGGTGTTTTCCGGCCACTAGGTCGGCCGAAAAGTCCAAGGGAGGTGGCTAGGAAGTTAGATGAGCCAGGGGGAGGCTTAATTATGATTTACCCCCAAGGGTTAGTGATGATGATGGATTTTGCAAGTTGGGTCAAAATATGGATTAAAATCCATTAATTTAGTGATCCATTGGTCCATAGCATGCTTTTGTGGGTTTTACATGGTTTAGCCTAGTCCGTAGGAGGAGTTTGATGGTCGTGGAGTCATAAAGTTGGTGGCTTTAAGGTGGCTAGGTCAATTTTGGTGAATGGGTCCAATATGGGTCCAAATGACCAAGCTTAAGTTTGGGTTATGATATCTATGAATTTAAGCCCAATTTATTGATCAACATTATGTATATGATTGTAAGGAACATTTTTGGTGAAGGATCGAAGTAATTTTGAGTTCAATTAGAAGCTCAACTTGAAAGATTTGGAGATTTTGGTCAATTTGGGCATGTTGGACTAGACTTGGGCTTAGATTGAGCTATGCTTGAAATTTGGCTCAATTAAATGGTCCAAATAATCAAGGGAGATGCTATGAAGATTTTTCATGAAGAAATGGAGTAGAATATTTGGGGCTAAGGCAATCAATTTTGTGGAATTTTGAGACATGGCCAATTTAGGGAAAAAATTGAAGATTTTTTGGATTTGGGTTGAAATTAAATGAAATTGAGGCTTCACCAAGGACAATTGAAGGTCAATTTTGATGTGTAGGAGTGTTATGAAGATTTTAGAATTCAAATTGAGGCCAATTGAGTAGGCTATAGGGTTCAATTTAATGGAACCAAGTCATAGGGCCAAAGTTGGGGTTATGACTTAGATAAAAATTAGGCTCAAAACATGGGCTAATTGAGCTTGGATATGGTTTATATTGGTCATATATATAGTTAATTTGAGTTTAAAATTGAAATTTGAGGAATTTGAGACAAAATTGATGGACATTTGAAGTAAATTTAGGGAAATTGGGTCTTTAAAGGCAATATGGGGGTTTTGATCAAAATGGTCCAATTGGTCAAATTGGGTCATGTGGTAGTTGAGAAAAATGAAATTGGGAATATTTGGAAGGTTTTGGAGTTTTTACAATTTTTTTGGAATTTTTGAAATTTTCGGTTAAGGACGGGCATTTTGGTAATTTGGCAATTTTTTGTGATTTTAGGTAATTTGGATGTTTTCAAAATGTTTGAAATTATTTTTGAACAAATTTGGGTATTTTGAGTAAGTTTGGGAATTTTGGCCAAATGTAGGGCTTCAAGGGTACTTGGGCAATTTGGGGGAGTTTAGGAGCAACAAGACCAAGTTGGGTTTTTTTGGTAGAATTGGGGTGCCAACCACAATAAATGAGCTATGGACCAATGGGAACCCCATTTGGGTCCTCTATGTTCTGGTCTTAGCGAAACCCTAGCCTAGGGACAGAGGGTTTAGGGGACCATCTACATGAGTCTCCCAAAGGATTAAGGGATCAAAGTCAAGAAATTTTGGATTTGTATTTGTGAGTGATTGTGAGTGAGGTGAGTGCAAGTACGTGCCTTAGCTCTAGAAAAACACTCAGGGACCCTAAAGTCAAACAGTCCTATGGGAACTCTCTTTGAGCTCCCTCATAATGACCCCACTTACTAAGTGCTAGAGGTTAGGACCACTATGTGGAACTTCAAGTTGAGTAAAGAGGAGTTTAGAATTTCTAATGGCGAGGGTTCCTATTCTAGTTTTCTAGGAATAGTCAATAAGAAACTCCTATGGTTAGACCCTAGGCTACTAAAGAGGAAGAACTAAATCTCAACCAAAAGTGAGGTCAACAAATGGACCCCCAATAGGTGTGGTGTGCTGGGCAAGCACACTAGACTTCAACCAAAAGTGAGGTCAATAAATGGACCCCCAATAGGTGTGGTGTGCTGGGCAAGCACACGCGCATATTGGCATTGACTGATGAGATCAACACAACCAATACAAACTCCTAAGTCAATAGACCTGGAAGGAGGTGTAGAATTGTGTGTGTTATTTTTTTATGAGGGGGAATTAATAGATGAATATTGGATCAAAGTCAAGAGGTAGGAACTATTTCTAGGGATTGGACAGTTGGTTTTGAGTTATCAGATTTCAGGTGTTCATAGAGGATGGGAATCAGTTTGTAAGTGTTGACCCTGAAGTGGAAATTGAGGTTTAGGTATTAAGTTCAAAAGAGGGTCAGAAATTAAGGACCTACCTCGAAAGAAGTTAATCAAAAGTTAAGGATTGATTCCAAAATGAGAATTGAAAGTTAATGATCAATCTCAAAAGAGAGTCGAAAGTTAAGGACCAACCTCGAAAAGAATTGAATCAGCAGTTAATGACTGATTCCAAAATGAGAATTGAAAGTTAATTATAAATCTCAAAAGAGAGTCAGAAGTTAAGAACCGACCTGTAAAAGAAGTGAATCAGAAGTTAAGGAATGATTCCAAAATCAGAATTGAAAGTTAATGATCAATCTCAAAAGAGAGTCGGAAGTTAAGGACCGACCTCGAAAAGAAGTGAATCAGAGGTTAAGGACTGATTCCAAGATGCAAATTGAAAGTTAATGATCAATCTCAAGAGAGAGTCAGAAGTTAAGGTCCGACCTAAAAAAGAAGTGAATTAGAAGTTAAGGACTGATTCTAAAATGAGAATTCAAAGTTAATGATCAAACGCAAGAGAGAGTTGGAAGAAGTTAAGGACTGACCTCGAAAGAATTGAATCACAAGTTAAGGACTGATTCCAAAATGAGAATTGAAATTTAATGATCAATCTCAAAAGAGAGTCGGAAGTTAAGGACCAACCTTGAAAAGAAGTGAATCAGAAGTTAAGGACTGATTCTAAAATGAGAATTGAATTTAAAGATCAATCTCAAACGTGAGTCAGAAGTTAAGGACCGAACTCAAAAAGAAGTGAATCAGAAGTTAAGGACTGATTCTAAAATGAGAATTGAAAGTTAATGATCAATCTCAAAAGAGAGTCAAAAGTTAAGAACCGACCACAAAAAAGAAGTGAATCAGAAGTTAAGGACTGATTCCAAAATCAGAATTGAAAGTTAATAATCAATCTCAAGAGAGAGTCAGAAGTTAAGGTCCGACCTAAAAAGAAGTGAATTAGAAGTTAAAGATTGATTCCAAAATGAGAATTCAAAGTTAATGATCAAACTCAAGAGAGAGTTGGAAGAAGTTAAGGACCGACCTCGAAAGAATTGAATCACAAGTTAAGGACTGATTCCAAAATGAGAATTGAAAGTTAATGACCAATCTCAAAAGAGAGTCAGAAGTTAAGGACCAACCTCAAAAAGAAGTGAATTAGAAGTTAAGGACTGATTCTAAATTGAGAATCAAATTTAAATATCAATCTCAAACGTGAGTCGGAAGTTAAGGACCGACCTCGAAAATAAGTGAATCAGAAGTTAAGGACTGAGTTCAAAATGAGAATTGAAAGTTAATGATCAATCTCAAAAGAGAGTCGGAAGTTAAGAACTAACCTCAAAAGAAGTGAATTAGAAGTTAATGACAGATTCCAAAATGAGAATCAAAAGTTAATGATCAATCTCAAAAGAGAGAGTTGGAAGTTAAGGTCCGACCTCAAAAAAAAGTGAATTAGAAGTTAAGGACTGATTCCAAAATGAGAATTGAAAGTTAATGATCAATCTCAAGAGAGTGTCGGAAGTTAAGGTCTGACCTTGAAAAGAAGTGAATCAGAAGTTAAGGACTGATTCCAAAATGAGAATCAAAAGTTAATGATCAATCTCAAAAGACAGAGTTGGTAGTTAAGGTTCAACCTCGAAAAGAAGTGAATGAGAAGTTAATGACTGATTCCGAAATGAGAATTGAAAGTTAATGATCGATCTCAAGAAGAGAGTCGGAAGTTAAGGACCAACCTCAAAAAGTGTGAATCAAAAGATAAGGACTGATTTGAAAATGAAAATTGAATGTTTTGAATCAAAGGATATATGTTGAAGAAGATTTGTGAAAATTTTATGAGGTTTTGTGCGGAACATGAAATTCTGTTAGGATGTGAATAAAATTAGTGCAGATAAAGATAGTCATGCTACGCGAGCAAAGACTAAGAGACCTTCAAATCAAGAGAATCAACTTAACAGATTTAATTTCTTTTCTTGTTGTTTTTATAATGTTTAATTTTCAAAATATGTTTTCAAAAAAAATTAATTTTAGTTGGTTAATTTCTTAAAAGCGAATTATTTTGTTGTTTGCCTGTTTGTTATTTTTATTTAAATTTTACTATCGTCAAGTTTTTTTTTGTTTTGTTCTTTATTCTTTATAATCTCGAACCAATGTTGATCCATGGATTTTATCCATTACACACAAAGGAAATTGACAAAAAGACAAATTTTTGAAAGAAACTTCATTAATCTGTTCTAATAAATGTTACAGATTGAATGTAGGCCAAATCCTCAAAAAGTACAATATGTTAACTGCATCAAAGTACATCCATAACAATCTCATGCCAAGTATATATCATAGGTTGAGCATATATGATACATGTCATGTCTGCTGTAACAAAATGTAGTAAAATCAAAAGGAATCCTCTGAATTTCTGTCTCTGGTAAGGCAAGCTCCTGATCGAGCAGACCTTTTAAGCCATGCTCTAGGACCAGAGTTCCCTTCGCATGTACTTAGAAGTGTAACCCTCTCATAGCTCGTATGACAATAATTCTTCCAATTATAGATCTGGTTAAAACCCATGTGGCATTTTACTGTTGTCCATTCGTCGTAAGTTCATGGAAACCCTACGGTGTCGCACCCCTGGAATACAGTGTTTGGCAACGTTCGCCCCATTTCCTTTAAGAACTAGCATAGAACCAACAGGCAGCAGGATTTTTACAGGTCCTCTTAGCTCGCCAGGACCAATGATATCAATTTATTTTTTGAATAAGATGTTGCTTTTGCTCATGAATGAGACGGTGCAGAAAGGTCTCACAAAGTCATGATAATCAATGTGTGTAGGTATGCAGTCTCCATCATTGTATATGTTGATGATGCAACTGTTAGGGATGCAGTTAGCTGGCAGTATACTCCATCTGACCATTCTTTTAATTATCCATTTTATCATTGGAGGTAGTGGATCCACCTAATCGTATCTGAGAATCCCAGAAGAATTTCCTTGTCTATCGTTGGTGAAGTTGTAGCAGCAGCCACACTGGATAGTGATCCTCTCCTTTCCTCACATCCACTTTCTTGGCTCGGAATAGGTTCTCTCCATAAGCAGGCCTGCTTGACCATTATCTCTCAGGCTAAAATTGAAGTCAAGAATGTTTCATTCATCACTTTCTGAGAAGATCCTGGTGTATAATTCCAACCCTTCTAATATGTTGATGAATCTCCATTACACTTCTTCATACAACTCAAAATTTCTTTTGTTCACCTTGCTCATCTTATAGTACTTTGACGTATTGAGAATCAATGACTGTTGAGGATATTCCCTCATTTCAACGTCGGCGGGAATCCAAGGTGGTGCTCATTCTGGCACTAACGGAATATGTAACTCGTCATCCAAATGGACATATGGCTCTGGACTCTACGGGACATATTGATCTATTCCCAGTGGGACATACGACTCCCCCATCAGGAAATCGGCGGTCTGAGACCCATCATCGGTTAGATGCGTACTCCTCTAAGGTGTTGTAGTGTTGTAGGTGTAGGAAATTACAGTCCGGGCATTCCATGAATGCCCCTGTAGCTGACGTTCGTGTAGGTATTTTGACATTGTAGGTCGAGCCACTCATGCAAAGAACATCTAAAGCTGGTGGTATTTCCGGCTCTGTAACAAATTCAGACTCCTCATCTGTAGCAGGCAAGCTGGAAGAGGTTTATCTCATGCCTGGATCATAAATGTTCCCTTCAGGAATAGGGGTAAGTAAATTTTCTGCCTCTTTCTGTCATCTTCTTTCTTCTCGTAAGAAAGCCCTCTACTTTTGGCAGATCGTATTTCTACACTGAGTTCTTCGTAGGTCTACAGTTGGCGTAGCTATCATGGACATTAAGCAACTGGGCCCCTCCTTCAGGTCTTGTTGTACCATCACATTCTTTTCTCTTCAGTGATGAATTATCTTTGGTGGTCAACCTTAGCAGTGAGGGCAACCCTTCCTTTTCCTATCGGCTGACGACATCCACTAGAGGCCCCTCATAACCCATGTTGACTTGACTAAATTCCATGCCAAAGTCTATGGTGCTGCCCTGCGGTGTCATTTCCTTATTGAGTGTGAGGTTCCAGCTATCTTTAAAGGCGAAGATCAGCCTCTGGCCTGACATTTCTCTACAGATGATAAGAAAAATGTCAGTGAGCTAAAAATTAGCGTGAACAAGAACAAAACAAAGTATTTATTAAAGATAAGTTTTAGTTTATTCTGGTGAAGAAGTCATTTATTTATGTCTGCATTTAGTTTAATTTAGTAGGATTTTAAGTTTAAAAAGATAAAATTGAAGTGTGTAATTTAAAAAAAATTCATTATGTTGAGGTTAATCTTATTACAAAAATTTTGGACCCGGTCACAGACATTTGGCCACACAGATAACCCCAAAACAATCTAAATTTCAAAATTTCAAATTAAGCGATGGCAAGCAATGTCAGGTTGCGTAGTATGTCTTCAAGTATTGTTCCTTAATTGGTAGCATGGGTCTTTCACCCCTGAAATCTACTAACTGGTAGGCTCCTCTTGCATAGACCTTTTCAACGACAAATGGTCCCTCCCAAGTTGGCTCAAATTTCCCACCTATCTTGCGACATGCAAGAATAGACCCTTTGAGCACGAGTATGAGGTCACCAACTTTAAATGTCCTTGGGCGGACCAATTTGTCATTAGCTTGTACCATCTTTGCTTGGTAAAGTTCCAATTGTTATTGTGCTTCAAGTCATTTTCCTTCCAAACTCTCTAGTTCCTCGAGCTTGAGCTTTGCACTTTCTTCCATTGTAAGCTGGTTGGAAATAGTGACTCTGAGAGACGGGGTCTGAATTTCTAATGGTAATACAGCCTCAGACCCATACACGAGCATGTAGGGTGTACACTGAGTGGGAGTCTTGAACGTTGTCTGGTGGCCCTAAAAGTCTTATAACAGTTTGTTGTGCTAACACCATTTGTTTTCATCTAGTGCTTTCATTAAAATATGTACCAATGTCTTATTGAAGGCTTCAACCAGGCCATTTGCTCTAGGATAACAAATGGTAGAGTATCTCCAATCTATATCATGTCTTTTGATAAAATTGTTGATTTTTCTGCTTTTAAAAGTTGTCCCATTGTTAAAAATTATTCTTCGTGGTACTCCGAAATAGTAGACGATTTGGCCTTTGAAGTATTGAAGGATGTGTTGTGTCATAACCTCTTGTAATGTTACTACCTCTGCTCATTTGGAGAACTAATATGTAGCTTCAAGTATAAACCTATGTCCTTTAGAGGATGGAGAGTTTATCAGACATATTATGTTCGTTCCCAAACACTCAAATGACCACGAGGTAATAGTTGGGTGTAGCACATTCGAAAGTTGGTGTAAGACCACCCCATGCACCTGACACTGGTGACATCTTCTGGTTGTATCCATGTAGTCAGACATCATTGTTGGCAATAATATCTGAGTCTTTTAATATTTAGTTTCATTTTTGGCCCTGACAGGTAAGCGTCACACAATCCGTCCTATACTTCTTTAACAATATTCTGTGCTTCAGCTTTGCTTAAACATCGTAGCCACATCTGGTCGAACGATCTTCTGTAGAGAATGTCACCTTCATATGATATAGCCCTTTTTGTAATGTGATGTGCCTTAGACTTGTCCTCTAGTAGCTTCCCAGTATGCAAATATTCTATTAATGGCTTGCACCAATCTTCATTGATATCAGTAACTGCATTATTGTTTCTTCTTCTTTTTTGAGCTTATGTAGAGTTTCGAGGTCAATCTGAGATAGGAATTGTCTTTCTTGTTCTATGGCATCAATAGAATCCTCTAGGGGACATGTCAGTTCTTTTGCGAGTTTTGCCAGAGCTTCAACATGTGCATGATCTCCCCTAGAAATTCTATAAAAAGTCACGCTGGGGATCTGTTCCAACAGCTTCATCGTGTACTGATGGTGTTCTATTAATATTGGTTTCAAAATCTTATATTGTCCGACAACTTGTTGAATGATGAGTTGTGAGTCACCATATATGGAAATGTTTGTTATATCATTGTCAATTCCAATCTGGTCATTAAGGCTTCATATTCTACTTTTTTGTTGGTACACAACTTTGTCAGGTGGTATGAGAACCTCAGCACACCTTTATCTGGCATGATGAAGATCAAACCAATACCTACTTTGCCTGGTATAATTATGCCTGATCCTTTGTCTTTTATGGCTGTTGAAGCACTGTCATACTATATTTCTTAACATTTCACGCTGAATAATTCCATTTGTGGTATTTGCTTGTCTGGTAACTCGCCGTTGAGAGGGACCCAGCTAGAAGTGGGTTTGCTACGAGAAATTTTGTTAGAATCTATCCCTTAATAGCACGAAAGGGAACAAAAGTTATATCAAATTGCAATAAGATCATCAACCATCTTACTAGACGTCCGGAGAGTGTTGGTCAGGTCATCAAATATTGCAATGGATTAACTTTTCAAATTAGGGTAATCTTATGAGAAAGCATGTAATGTCTAAGCTTTTGGGCGGCGAAAATCAAAGCTAGACAATGCTTCTCAGTGGGTGGATGCCTTATCTCCGTCAGTATTAGAGGATGACTCAAATAGGATAATGCGTATTTCTTACCCTCGTCATTGACTTGAGCTAAGAGGGCTCCAAGAGTGTCGTCTAAGGCCGCGGTATAATGTATCAATTGTTTCCCTAGGATAGGGGCTTCCAAGACAGGAGGTGTCATTAAAAATTATTTACGTCCTCAAATGTCTGCTGGCATTTCTCTTCCCAAATAAATTTGTCATCCTTTTTAATTAATGCCGAGAAGGGCTGACACCTACCTGAGAGATTAGAAAAAAAGTGTCTCAGATACGCCAATTTTCCTTGGAAGAAATGTAGTTATTTCAAGGTTTTAGGAGGAGGCATTTCCAATATAGCTTTAATCTTATCCGAGTCAATCTTGATTCCTCGATGGTGGACAATGAATCCTAAAAACTTCACAGAGGTAATGCAAAAGGCGCACTTTGAGGGATTAATTTTAAGGTCATATCATCGTAACCTTTCAAACACAATCCTCAAATCATACAAATGGTCTATTTGTTGTTTGCTCTTAATGACCAAATCATCCACATTGCATTCCACTTGGTTGTGAATGAGGTCATTGAAAATCTTTTTCATTGCATGTTGGTATGTTGCTCTAGCATTCTTTAGGCCGAAGAAAATTCCAATTGGTGTTCTGAAGGTTGTAAGTGCTGAATTCTCAGGAGCCATCTTGATTTGGTTGTTTCATGATGATCCGTCCATGAAGGAGAAAATTGTGTGTAGAAGTGATGTCCATCATCATTTCTGGTATCGATAACATAAATTCATCTTTTTGGCACGCTTTGTTCAAATCTCTGAAGTTTACACAAACATGGATTTGTTCATTTTTCTTCTTAACAGGTACAATGTTAGCAAACCATGTGAGGTATTTCTCTTCTCTTACAAAGCTAGCCTCTATTAATTACTTCACGTTGACAATTACTTGTTGCTCTATTTCAAGGCGCATTCTTCTGGGAGCTTATTTCACTGGGTTATATTCCTGTCTACCTCGAGTTTATGAATCGCAACCTCTGTTGGCAGTCCTTGCATCTCATCTTAGCTCCATGTGAAGCATTCTTTAAATTCTATTAATAGTTTGATCAATTGTTAAGATTCTTCATTTTTTAGTAGAGAAATTATCAAAGTAGGTTGAGGTTGCTCTTCAGTCCCGGGGTTGATTTCCTTCAATTCATTGACAGTCGATTTAATTTTCTCCTCAAATTCTAGCAGAGCATCTTCTATTAGCTGATCAGTAAATTCATCCTCTATTATCAGGTAATCATCTTCTGATTCACTAGTAACAACCATGCAAAATTTTGAATCATCAACTGGTTTGACTATACCAAATCTGAGATTCTCTTTTGAGTTGGGAGTTTGACTTTTAACATCCCATAATTTTTCAAAAAGTTGTAATTTATCTTTTGGCATTTGTTTTGGCAAGTATCCCTACTGAATTAGCTTTTGTACAGAAGAAAAAAAAGTAACTAAAAGGTAATTCCATTAATTCATTCCGAACATCATCTAAGTTTACCCAATTTTCAATATCAATAGAGGTAGAAGCATGATAAAATTTGATTGGCTTTGAACCAGCAATACAAACTTCCTTTAGCTCTAAATTCTCGACCTTTTGAGGGAGAATCCGAGTAAGGGTCATGGTGTTCACTTAGTGATTTATCTGATCATACATCATCTCATTTTCACTTTCTTCACATCTTCTAAGGATATTTTGTATTGAGGTTTCTTAGGTTTTGTCATCATTATTTCATCTTCAGAACTATCTTCATCACTAATGTTGATGGTTGGCCTAATCTGTTCAATGATTAAATTGGTTTTTCCTCGTCCGCATTCCCGGTTTTGACCTCGGGTGTGTGAACTAAAAGAACCCACGCCAATTTGTTGTAAAAGTGTGGTGGAAGATTGCGGAAGTGGAGTTGAATGGCCTCTTCTTTGTGATTTTTTTGAATTTTCACTTTTATTTGTGGCAATTTCAGGAGAGGAGACAATTTTTTTTGGAGGTGCATAGTAGGCAGCATCTTCATGAATACCAACTTCATGCACTAAAAATGGTTGTAGATCTCCCTTGATGCAATGTTCTTGACCTTCTTTGTAATTCTTGATGCACTGGTGCACAGAAGATGGAACCATGTTGGGTTCATGAATCCACAGTTGACCTAGTAGAGCGTTGAAAGAGTTCTCGACAATGATGATATGAAACTTAGCAGTTGTTGCTAGTTCTCTGACCTTCATAAGTAATGTAATTGATCTAAGGGCTCTCTCTCCCTTTTGGTTGAATCCTCTTAGCATAATTTTATCGGTCGTAAGATCTTGAACTTTGATGTTCAAATAGGCCAATGTCTGTAGACTCATCAAGTTGAGGGATGCTCCAGGATCTACTAAAACTCTAGACAACATAAATCTGCAGATGTTAACGGAGAAGTGGAGTGGACGATTGTGGTCGGCAATACCAATCGGCAAATCTTCATCGATAAAGGTTACCCCAGGCTGTTCTTTCAATGAACAAACTTCATCTAAGGATGTGCTGGCCAACTGGGCTAAGCAAATTTCTAGGTCAAGCAAAGCTATAACCTGAGACTCACTCATCTCCTTTGATAGGATTAGAGCGTCATAGATAGTTAATTTGGCTGGCAATTTCCTAAGATGAGCTAGCACGTTATAATCCACTTTTCATGATCCTCCAATTTTCTCTTAGTTGTTTGGTTCTTCCACTGGTGGAGGTGGAGGTAGCTCTTCTCGAGTTACTATTTGTTTTCCTTTATCTGTCGGAGCTATTCTTGGGGGTGACACTCTCCCGCTCCTTAAGTTCACTTCTGTAATTTCTTCTTCTTGAGGTACCATTGTTGAATCTTCCGGTGTTTCTTCTTTGTCAGAAAGATCTAATTTGATGGCAAGCGGTGCACGTTGGTGCTCGAGGATTGGTCCCTCACTCTCGGTGCTGTCGTAAGAGGTATCATTGATGTCTTCTTCAGTGTTGTTAATGAGTTTTTCAGACTCAAGTACGATTTGAGGATCATTTTGGGAATTGAGATCGAAACTAGACTAGTTAAAGTCAGTTACATTATCATTATAAACAGTTAAAATATAGTCAAAATCACAATCATTATATTCATAAGACTCTAGAGGGGCAAAAATATAATCATATAAAGTCAGGGGTTCGAGGACTTTCCTCCCAAATCTGAAAAATCTAATCTATTAGAGGCAGCCCCTATCCTACCCCCCATTTTATCAATCTTCATAGTAGTGTTCTTTTCTTATTTGTCTTTGACGATGACGAATCTCCAGGTTAAATCTCATCTCAGGCTTGACAGGCTGAAGACTTTGAATGGAGGCTTGTTTTGATGTGTTCTGGATTTGATTCAATATTTTCTTAGATGATTTGTTGCAAAATTTATTCCATCTATCTTTTCTGGTATATGCAGAAGATTATTTCGATGAATCCTATATTTGGTTCAAGACCATCTTAAGCTCGTCCCAAGTCGTACTCCATCCATCTTCTCTAGCATATGGATCAATCGGAGAGATTGTTTCAGCCAAAATCATATTTATGGAACCTTTCTGAGGTTCTTTTAAATATTCTTTCAAGATAATTATATTCCGTTCTTTAAGATTCTTCTCAAGCCAAACCTTATGATGAAACATTTTTCTATAGTGTGCCTAAGAAACCTGTGGTATTGGCAATATATTGGTTGATCCTTCTTGCTGAACTCTTCGGGTTTCTTTTGATTTGGTAATCTGAACTTAGGCTTCTTCATAAGACCTCTAAACATTTTGGATACGGCTTCATCTTTGAAAGAATACACCATTTTATGTCGTTCTTCCAGACATGTTCTCTTATTCTCTGTTTGAGGTGATCCTTCTTGAGGCGATCGTTGGTTAGACTGGTTACTCTGTTTTTGAGTGTGTTGTAATGAAGATTGGTGAGGAATTTTTGGATATATCTTCATTGGTTGATTTCCTTTGTCGACAGTCGCTACTGTTTCTGACTTCTTTTTAAACACTCTGGTTGCCTTGGACTTCTCGTGTGAATCCAAATCTTTGATTTCTTCTTGAAGGCTGCTGGCTTTACTGGGTAGCTTCTCGAAGAATATGATGTTGAGTCCCTTAAGCATGAAAGCTACTAGCTCATCAATGCTTTTCAGTAAGATCTTAATCATGTGAAGTTCCTGTAGCTGAGGTTCACACTTCATGCTAAGGTTTCTTCACTTCAAAATGTAATCCACCAAAGTCTCATTGGCCTTTTGTTTTTCCATCATGAGATCTCCTATAGAGACATGGTGTTGCGCTCCGACAAATCTTTTCATAAATAATTTTTTCAGCTCAGCAAATGTCTTAACTGATCCATTGTGCAAATCAACATACCAATTAAAAGCAATCCCTGATAGGCTACTGCCAAACTATTGGAAAAGTAAAGCTTCACTATTTCTTGTGTTTCCACAACTGGCTCGAAAAGGTGTTATATGTTGCTTGGGATTTCTAGTTCCATCGAATATCTTAAAGTTTGTGGGCATAAAACCATTGAGAAAGCGTACTGCATCAAATTTCTCTAGGTAACATCTACCCTTCAAAATTATTGCACCACCCTTAAATTGGGTAAATGCCTTCCAAACTTGCTCCACCATTTGCTTAAATTCCTTCTCTGGCATGATGCTTGATGGAGAATCCTTTTTTGGTTGCTCATCTCTGTTTACTGAAGCAACTTCTCTACTTACGTCTGCGATATGTATAATTTCTGGTTGGTTTACCTCTGGAGAAGCTAACTGTGGGGGTTGAGATTGTCCTTGAATTGTGGCCATGGCCATTATGGCGGCATCTATTTCTTCTATTCTTTTCTTCAGTTGGCTGACTTGCTCATCCCTTTGGAGGATAGCCCTACGCAGCTCATCTACGGCATTCTCTTCGATGAGAGGTTGAGCCTCGTGCACAAATGAAGTGGCTTTGGTTTCAATGACATAGACATCCATGAAATCTTTTTTAAGGTAAACATTATAGTCAAAATCTTCATCATCATCATCGATGACTACTCCATGTTCCTGGGCTAACTCGGAAATCTCAACTTTAAGCTTTTCCACTTTTTCTTTGATTATTGATTCTTTGATTATCTTAAGATCTAGAGGACCCTGCTAGACTTCCTCTTATTGCTCTTCCATTTCGCTGGCAATTGCTACAAAAATGTCAGATACTTTGGACCCTAGCTTCATTACATGCTCTTACCATGCAGGCTTACTGGACTGTATCGATACAACGACCTTAGGTATCTACACCTTTTTCTTTGACAATGATGTCTAAGGACAGAGTGTCCTAGTAGAAACATTGGTATGTTGAAGGGAAGTATGCTCCTCCTGCTGCAGATGACTATAATACTGGGAAATTTCTTCATCTTTTCCTTCAAAATTTTAAGGATTTTTTTAAGTGGGTGATCGGTAGGATTCTCGGACCCAGTCTTAACTTAATCAATCGATGGCCTGTGGTCCTAGTAGTGGTAGAATCTATGGTGACAATAGTAGTGTCAACTCTACTTCCCAAACAGAACCAGACGGGAATACGAGCAGACCGATTTTCAGTTGACTTTTGAGATCATTTAGCAGATTTGAAGTCCCTTAAAATCTCTTTCTTCATATGAGGGGAATGACTAAAGGAATATATTTTGAGATTTTTATACCTATTTTATACTGTTTTTGATGATATCACACTTTAAAGAAAGGTATTTTTGATATTTTGTTGCAGGAATGAGGAATTAGGGTCATTGGAGCAAAAATATGCAAAAAGGAGCGAATTTGGAGCAAAAAGGAGCAAAATGTGAAGATTTGAACTAGGCCGCCTACGACGCCGCCAACGGCGAGATTTTCCTGAAACTACAGGACAAAATTTCTAGAAGCCTGCTGAAGGCGCCATCGACCCCACCGATGGTGAGATCGACGGTTATGCCTACTCAAGCTTTGGATAAGGCCAAATTTTGAAGGGATGCTTAGGCAACTCTTGGGGAAAGCTCATCTACAACTTTAAAAGAACATTTTGGCCAAAAATAGGAGAGTCTAAGAAGTGCTAGAGGTGCTGAAGGTTAGAGAGGTTCCATTAATATAGTTACTAGAGTGTAACAATTGTGAGGATTTCTTCGAGAGATTGTAAGAGAGGAGTGAAAGTGAGAGATTTCTTCTTCCTTGCTACTTAAAAGAGGAATTCTGTGTGTTGTAAAGAAAGGAAGAGATTCAGAGGAACTTCAAGGAGTGTTCTTGGGGAGAANGCTTTTTGAAGCATTTAAAAAAATTAAAAATTTGGATCATGGAGTCATTTAATGAACTCCTTAAATCATATATCAAACGAGAGCATATTTGTGATATAAGAACTATATACTATAGAACTTGTATCACAAATATAATTTACATGTATGTATCATTTTTTGACTGAATATTGACAGGGATAAGCTAATGAGCCTTTAGTTGTAGACCTTCTGACATTTAAATCACATACATAGTCTGGATCAACGTGCCCCACAACTAAAGGATCATCTTGCTAACTGCCAAAAATAATTTCATGTCTTACAGTACCCTTTAGATACTTGAAAATATATTTGACTGCTTTCTAATGTCGTCTTTCTGGTTTAGACATGTATTTGCAGACTTGACTAATATCATGAGTCAAATCAGAGCGAGTATATACCATTGCATACATCAATCAACCAACTGCACTGGCATATGAAACATTTGACATGTCTTCAATTTTTGTATTTGTCTTATGACACTATTCTGAAGAAAGCTTAAAATTATTTGCCAATGGAGTGCTCAAAGACTTTGCTTTGCTCATCTCAAACCTCTCTAGCACTTTCTCAACATAGTCTCGTTGAGATAAACATAATCGTCTTGAGCATCTATCTCGATGAATCTCCATTCCAAGAATCTTCTTTGTATTACTCAGGTATTTTTGTCAAATTTCTGACTCAATAAAGCTTTCAAACCATGGATATCATGCATATTGACCAAAGGAAAATATGTTGAGATTTTCATACCTATTTATACTGATTTTGATGATATTACACTTTAAAGAAAAGTGTTTTTGATGTTTTGTTGCGGGTATGATGAATTATGGTCATTGGAGCAAAAATATGCAAAAAGGTGCGAATTTGGAGCGAAAATGACCAAAATATGAAGATTTGAACTAGGGCACCGACGACGAGATTTTCCCGAGATTCCATATCAAATATTTTAGAAGGTTCGCCGTCGGCGCCCTCTAGGCCGCCGACGGCGAGATCAGCGGTTATTTCAACAGGTGCATTGAATGTGGACGATTTTTTAAGGGATGCTTAGGCAACTATTGGGAAAACTCTTCTGCAACTTTAAAAGAAGATTTTGGCTTAAAATAGAAGGAGGTTAAGGAGGTAGGAAAAGTGTTGGGAGAGTGTGGAGAGTGTGTAGTGTGTAGAGAGTTTAATTTAGGGTTAGATTGTGAGGAATTCTTCGAGAGATTGTAAGCGTTAAGGGAAAATGAGAGATTTCTTCCTCCTTGTCGTTTTGAAGAAGAATTCTGTGTGTTGTAAAGAAATGAAGAAATTCAGAAGAACTTCGAGGAGTTTTCTTGGGGAGGAATTAGAGATAAGTGTTATTTACTTGTTGTAGTTTTGTGTGTTGTAAAGAAAGGAAGAGATTCAGAGGAACTTTAAGGAGTGTTCTTGGGGAGAAATTAGAGATAAGTTTATTTATTGTTGTAGTTTTTTGACTTTAATTTTATATATAAATTCTGAGTTTTGTTGTGTTTTCCCCATGAGATCTAAGTAGTTTTCTTTGTCTTTCTCCTTGTCTCGAGATNATCTTCCCCATGAGTTCTAAGTAGTTTTCTCTGTCTTTCTCCTTATCTTGAGATTTGTGAAATGGTGATTTGANATGCTTGAGCAAGTGTGATTCCGATGAAGATTCTGAAGATAGTTGGGCCACAATGATTGAGAAGGGGAGCCTACACAGCAACATATGGTTAAATCACATGTACAAGATCAGGCATAAATGGTTGACAACCATCAAAAAAGAAAGGTTTGGCATGAGAATATTATCAACACAAAGAAGTGAGTCTATAAATAATATATGTAACAGTGTTTCAAGCCTATTAGCTCTCTCATTAATTGTTTTGTTGGTCTTAAAAATATAATGAAATCATGGTGCTCGAATGAGATGGATGAAGATTTCAAAAGTGAACAATTTGTCATCACACCTGTAGTAAAAGTCAACCCAATCTTGAGAAAAGTTTTTTGCATTTTATTCGTGAAAGCTTTACTCAATGTTCCAGCAAAAGCTTTTGGATGAGCTATGTGAACTTACAATTGAATTCTCTGTAGAGAGTGACTTGAAATATTATATAAGGAATTTGGATAATTTAAGGAAAAACAAGCATTGGATTTTGAAACATGTAAAAGTTAATTATGAGGTAACTTTCAGCTGCAAAAAGTTTGCAATGATGGGGTTATTGTGTTCTTACTCTCAATATGTGCTTAATGTGTCTAAAATAAAGCTAATTCTCGACAAAATATTTGTTATTGCGGTGGTATGTTCACACTAAAATGGACATGTATAACATCTTTGGTTACAAACTTTTGAAGGAATCCTGAATGAGCACTGATTCTTCAAGTGACCTACTATTTCACTCACACGCTCATAAGCTTCCATACCAACTCATTAATAAAGCACAAGAAAATGAAACAACCGAGCATATGCTTTAGGAAACATTTAAACACCTCTTTGGAGATCTTGATGATGCATTAGCTGGAAAATCAGCTCATGCAAAGAAAAAAACAAAGAAGTGGAAAAGGCCAAATTCCCAATTCAAATTTAATGACCCAACAAAGATGAGGTTGAAAAGAGTTTCTACATCTATGTTGAAAAGGTATTAGGAGAAAAATAAGAGACCAAAAAGTATCTATTTCAACAAGCTAAGTTATTTTAAATATATGCATTATTATTTTTCTCTAACCTAGTATTCTTTGTGAGGCAAATTTACTTGAAATGCCAGATTTTCTCGGCTAGGTATATAACTAAAATTCAATAGCATATAACAGAAAATATAGTAGCATTAGACTGTATTTTTTTTATCTAAAATATTTTCCCAAAATTTAACTCCTAATTTCTCCATTATGGTAGAAATACGAAGCATCTCAACCAACAAAAGGATATACCAAACTGTTGATGGATTTAATAAGTGGGATATATTTGTAATATTTAATGCGATTAATTAGCAATACTGACATGTTCATATGATTCATTAATTTTATGGTTGATTAATATAATCATTTTATTAAATAATTGGGTGATTCATTTGAATCAATGATTGATTGATTGATATACTTAATGATTGATAAGCATATGAAATGACACCATAATTACACAACAATAGTATAAAAACACAATACCACCAAAATAATGCATCTAAACACTACAATAACACCTCACTAGCCTCAATACAACATCTATTTTAGAACACATGAACAAATACAATAATAAAACCTCAATAACATCTCATTTTACCTCAATACCACCTTCATATACCACAATAACACAACAATAACATTTGAATAACACATTATGGGAATATTCTTATTATTATACCACGAACCGTGTTATATCGTTGTGTTATGGGAATATTCCCCATGTTATATAACATTGTCAGAGAAATATTCCCCCATGTTATACCATGTTGTTAGGGGAATATTCCCCCAATTTATACCACGGTTTAGGGTAATATCTCCCTCCCCCATGTTATATCATTGCATTATAAGAATCTTCCCTATGTTATATCGTGCTGTTTGGGAATATTTCCCCCATGTTACACCACTGTTTAGGGGAATATTCACCTCGTATTATATCATTGTGTTATCAAAATCTTCCTAGTGTTATATTACGTTGTTCGGGAATACTCCCCCCATGTTATACCGTTGTTTAAGGGAATATTCCCCCCCCCCCGTGTTATGCCACGATTTAAATTGAGTTATTTTAAAAGTTGACATGTTCATTTACAAACCGACTGTTCATCAATACATCCTCCAGGCCCGCCCAATTGATTACAATCCCAGAACCTTTGTTTACGATAAAATCATATCTGCATCATTAAGAAAGAAAGCTAGTGATAATTGAATATAAAAAGTACTTCATAACATTAAAACCATTGTGAATAGTTACTCCTCAATGTATCTGGCAATGCAATCATCGATTACAACCTGCATCTCAAGTGGTACTAGCGACCTACCAAGATATTCAATGAAAGTCGCCGCAGGATGAGGTTGTAAGAGAAAACATTAATTATAAACTACAAAATAAAAATTATAGATGTGGTTAACCCTATGAAGAGATAATTTTTTGTACCACTATTGCAAATGTGTCTCCACGGGAGCTGTTGCTCTGACTAGGGATGAGTATAGGGCTCCCTAAACCTGGGATGACTATAGTGCTTCCTAAACCTGAGAGTGTCATTGTAATTTGTTCACAAGTATATTTTCTTCTTAGCTCAACCTCATCAGAAGTTTTTTCAAAGTCAAAATAATGTATATCTAGCACCATTATTGGTTGATCGCTAATCAAATCCATTTCTAAATTTATTTTTGATTGTTGGCCCTCTCAAGCTTCATTATCTACAACAGATTCAGCAAGACGAGTCTACAAAAAGAACAAAAGTTATTAAACATTTTAATAGGTTAAATAACATGATACAATATAGAATGAGTTTTTTACCATAAGGGGCAGAGGCTCAAGAACATTATGTATTGGTCATTCGACTTGGTCGGGATCTACTTGTATTGTGTCATCCTTAGTTACAACATTGTCTTGTGCATCTTTTATTGGCTCTTGGCCATCTTGGGCTTCAAGCTCTTCTACATCTTGGGTATGTACAGGTAAATTATCATTATTTCTTTTCTCAATATCAATATCATCTTATCCAGGATGTTCCTCAACAAAATCATTAACTCTCTTTGTTGTCTTCTAACAGATCATGTCTTTCAGGGAAACCCAACTTCCTCTTCCCTCTAGTATCATTGGACTTAATCTTTCAGAGAGATGATTGCTCTATTCCCAAAGCCTTTCTCTGAACCTTTTTATCAGCTTTGGTTTCTTCTAATCTCATATCCATAGTTGTTAGGGTGGACAATGAGTCTTTTACATTAGACATTTGTTTATTTAAGGTAATCATTAATTCTTGTATACTTATACTTATTTTTCCTGAGCTTTAAGTAGCTAGATTATTGCTTCAAATTCATTTATTCCCCTTGTATATGTTGCTTTTGGGGTTACATCGCTTGAAAAAATTGGACCAACGCCATGGGATTTAGGTGATGGTGGTCCAACCGGAGTTTCACGGCGTGGGAGTGGCCTAATAGGGCTGGGTGGTCCCTGGTCTGGATTTAAGAGCAACTGGAGCTCCTCTTCCTTCACGTCTAAGAAGGTGTCACTAACCTACAATGAAAATCATAATGTCCAAAATAAATTCAGTAAAGCAATCTATAAAAAAACCTATCACTAAGAAAATCTTTTAATGCAATAATTGACTTACATGTACATGCTCAAGCCTCTTAAAGCCTTCATGAGGCTGTGGTGTTGTCTACCCATGACTTGTTGGCCACCTTAACATGCGAGGTCTAGCCTCGAGTGTGGCATGAGTAAACAGAGATGTGTGCTCAAAAAACCAAAGCAGCGGATTAGACATATCACAAACAAATTTGCCAGAAGAAAAAAAAAACAAAAATATAAAGTCAAAAAAAATTTTAATGTTGGCAATATGAACTTAATATTACAAGAAATACAAATCTGTTGTTGTATCCAAGGGGCCGATTTTGTCTTTTTTATCACGACAATGTTCAATTGATCAATTAGAAAATCACAAATGGCAGTGACCAAAGTAAAATATGTTGAGATTTTAGTACCTTTTTTATACTATTTTTAATGATATTGCACTTTAAAGAAAGATTTTTTTGATATTTTGTTGCAGGAATGATGAATTAAGGTCAATGGAGCAAAAATATGCGAAAAGGAGCAAATTTAGAGCAAAAAGGACCAAAATGTGGAGAATTGCAATAGGGCACCGACGGCGCCATCGACGCCGCCGACAGCGAGCTTTTCCCGAGACTACAGGACAAAATCTCCAGAAGGCCGCCGACGGTGGGATCGATGGTTATGTGTACTTGCACAATGGATAAGGCCGGATTTTGGAGGGGTGCGTAAGAAACTCTTGGAAAAACTCATCCACATCTTTAAAAAGAAGATTTTGGCCAAAAATAAGGGAGTCCTGGATGTTATATAGGTTCTATGAGTGTGTAGAGAGCTTGCTAGAGCGTGTAACTGTGAGGAATTCTTCAAGAAATTGTAAGAGTGGAGGGAAAGTGAGAGATTTCTTTCTCCTTGCTACTTCGAAGAGGAATTCCGTGTGCTGTAAAGAAAGGAAGAGATTCAGAGGAACTTCGAGGAGTGTTCTTGGGGAGAAATTTAAAGATAAGTTATTTACTCGTTATAGTTTGTATAGCTTTGATTTTATATATGAATTCTGAGTTTTGTTGTGCTTTCCCCATGAGTTCTGAGCAGTTTTCTCTGTCTTTNCTTTACACCTAAAGTGAAGATTACATCCAAGATTCAAGGAGGTCAAATCCCTTGGAAGTTGGGTGCAAATAAATAGGGAANGCCAATTGATTAGTTAAAATTTGTTGAGTTTTCCAACTAAAGTGAAGATTACGTCCAAGATTCAGGGAGGTCAAAGCCCTTAGAAGTTGGGTGCAAATANTAATGTTGAGTTTTACAACTAAAGAGAAGATTATATCCAAGATTCAGGGAGGTCAAAGCCTTTGGAAGTTGGGTGCAAACAAATAGGGAAATATTACTATCAGACGTAGAATTGGAGATTTTAGAGTGACAGACTAAAATCCTCAATTCGGTCCTATCATTTGGGTGNTATTGATTTGTTAAAATATGTTAAGTTTTACGACTAAAGTGAAGATTACTTCCAAGATTTAGGGGGGTCAAAGCCCTTGGAAGTTGGGTGCAAATAAATACGGAATAAAAATTATTGGGCGTAGAATTGGAGATTTTAGAGTGACAGACTAACATCCTCAATTCGGTTCTATCGTTTGGGTGCTGAAGTGTAGATTTTAGCCCTCAGGCGAGGGGAACGTGGGAGCTTTGAAATGAGAGCCGATATCCTTTCAGCCTAGCTACAGTTTCAGTAAACAAGCATAGGATTAGTCAATGTTCTTTATGCCTGGACCAAAGGGTAAAGAATANTAGGGAGATAATATTATCGGGCGTAGAATTGGAGGTTTTAGATTGACAGACTAAAATCCCCAATTCGGTCCTCTCGTCTGGGTGCTGAAGTGTAGATGTTAGCCCTAAGGTGAGGGGAACGTGGGAGCTCCGAAGTGAGAGCTGGTATCCTCCTAGCCTAACCACAGATTCAGTAAACAAGCGTAGGATTAGTCAATGTTCTTTATGCCTGGACCAAAGGGTAAAGAATAGGCATGCTCGTATTTGACGCAATGTAAATTGACCTATTCACTTTATCCATTCACTATAATTTCTTGAAAAGGAGAAGGATGCATTCTTATATATTAAATATCATAATTAAACCCTCATTAGTATCATTAGTTATTCAATAGTTATTAAAATTACAGATTTACTTCAATTGCCTATTAGTGACAGATAAGCAAATTGATTTTTGTTGTTGTGATTGAAGTATTGCTTTTCTAAAATCTTAGTTCGCAGTTCTAAACTACTCCATGTGGGATCGATATTTAGGACTCCATTAGAGCCCTATATTACTTGAGTGATACATATACTTATGTTGATAAGTGTGACTTTACAATTATTGAATATTTATTACGCCCATATTTATCTTATATTTTAAGCATATAAAAAGTCGCTGTCAACTATTTGAAATAGGATATATAATTCCAGTGTCTCACCATTTCAAAATTTCCTTCTTAACTACTTCTTTCATCATTGGATTTAATCTCTTTTGTGAATCAACTCTTATTTTATATTGTTCATCTAATATAATTCTATGCATACAGATTGAATGACTGATTCCCTTAATATCAGCTAAGGTNCCAATTTGAACTGATTCACTTTATCCATTCACTTTGATTTCTTGACAAGGAGAATGATGTTTTCTTATATATTGAATTTCACATTAGAAACTTTATTAGTATAATTAATTATTTAAGAGTCATTAAAATTACATATTTATTTCAATTGCCTATTAGTGACAGATAAGCAATTTGAATTATCTTGTTGTGATTAAGTATTGATTTTCTAAAATCTTAGTTTGTAGCCTCTAATATTACTCTCTGTAGGATCGATATCTAGGACTCCATTAGAGTCATGTATTACTTTAGTGATGCGTATACTTGCGTTGATAATTGTGACTTTACCATTATTGAATATTTTATATATACATCTTTATCGAATCTATAACCATTATCAAGTTTTTGGCGCTGTTGCCGAGGAATTAAATCTTCTAGCAGCAGTATTAAATTCTTGTATGTTTAAGCATATATAAAATCAATGTCACATCTTCTTTGCAACAATCATTATACCATCAACAAACAGTAACATAAAAATAATATAACCATCATTAATGCTCTTGACGTAGACACAACAATCATACTCACATCTGTTATAGTCAATATGAATCATTTAGGAGTCAAACCGCTTGCACCATCATCTTGGAGACTGTTTCAACCCATACAATGATTTCATTAATCTGCAAACCAAATGCTCCTGTCCAGGTTAAGTGAACATTTATATATCACAAATATAAATGCAGATGAACGACTGAAGAAGAAGATGGGACCGATCGAACATAGCCTTCGACGATTTTTTTTTTTGCTGAATATTGACAAGGAAAAGCTCCTACAGGACTCTAATCGGCCTTCAAGATGATCAACAAGGAGCATTCTTTAGGATTAGATATCGATCGAGTTAAGGCTTACTAGAATATCAGAAACTCTCATTGATTGAATTAGTCTTCTGTCTTACTATATGCTAACTCTGTAATTACCAAAAAGCCCCTCTGAAAAGTCAGAGGACTAATAAATAATTATGTAATAATGCAATCTATGCCTATAAATAGGGGTCCATATCGTGCATAAGGTTTGCACTTTATTTTATTGATCCCTAATGTGCTTCTATTTCAATCTCTCTCTAATCACTTCCTAGCAGTACAATCTATTCCTTGGGTGTGTTTTCTGGACACTTTTGGATTCAACATTCCTTAAGATGAGGTGAGCATAAAAAATATGTCGTCAACAAGAAGAGGAGTCCATCAATAACAATAAAGAGAGTCCAATTATAGAAACGTATAAGAAGCATGATGCACCCGAGAGTTTATGAAAGAATTTATTCAACAATGCTAGCAAGATTTGAGAACTCAGATCACCAATCAGATGTCAGGACAGTTTGTAGAAGTACTTAAAGTGGGCGCTGCCCTAGCAGCGACCCCAGTTCCAGAAGAAGAGCAAGCACGACAAGGAGCACTCAACCCTTCTCTTGGAGAACCACTGACAAAAAATGAAAGGAGGGTGATCCACCTATAGGAAAATCCTGATGAGAGGCTATACTAAGACAAAGTCCTTTTGGATCCACCCCCGTGGAGGAGAGAAATCGACCAATGTCGATTGAGGTACAAAGGCAGTCAGAAAATGCCTTCTCCCTATAGGTCATCTTTGTTGAACCACTGGAAAGTTCAAGATGTTAGTCTTAGAGTCGTGTAAAGGACAGTCGGATCCAATTGCATCACCCATATGCCTATAGAAAAATTATGATGCCTTTAAATGTATGCTCTTCTTCATAATGTTGAGATCAACTGCATTAAGGTGGTTTGATGAATTTTTTGTAGAGGTAATCACATGTTTTGTAGAGTTCAAAAGACACTTTCTATCGTAGTTTGCAAGTGTCTTGAGGCTTAAGAAGAGCGCTCAAACCCTGTAACAGTTGAAGCAGAGAGCCAAGGAGAGCTTGAGATCATTTTCCACATACTTCTAGAGGTATATGCTAAACATCAAGGACTTAAAGCCTTGATATGGCCTAAGTCGCACTAGCATAGGGAGTGAGGTCGGAGAGATTCAGTTTCGACCTCAAGCTAGTAAAGCCATAGAGCTTGGTCGAACTGCTAGAGATGACCAACAAGTACAGGGAGTTCTATAAATGTAATAATCAAGCAAGTATTCGACAAACTGAGCCTATCTGCCAATCAAAAGATTGCACCGGGCAATTAGATGTATGGATTCTCGAGCAAAAAGAAGGAAGAGCTGGAAGGGTTGGGCTCCTGGTAAGTCGGGGAGAAAACGAGAAACAATTTACGCTCACAAAAGTTTTTTCTTGTGGTGGATTCACCCTAAGCATGTAGCACTATATTCGACTGACTGCTGCTAAATGATTTCAGAGTAGTGCTCTTTACTTACCATGTTGTTATGAAGTTTCCTAGAGATGGAGAAATTATCACGGTCAGTGGTGACCTGGAGCAGTCTCAAGTCCACTACTTGTGAGCCATAAGAATGTAGAGTATGATCCTCTGGACATCCAAAATGAAAAGGAAGGTGGCCGTGAGACCAACGATCCCATCTGTGAGGTTTCGAAAGTGAAAGAAGAACCAGGTAGATGTTTTATGATAAATGAAGCTTTTGATGTAGGTCACATGAAGCTGCTGATCCAACCCTCTAAGAAAATCAACATGTTTTTTTCTTGCGTGGACAATAGCTGAGATGCCTGACATGTTGATTAATGTTGTGTGCTACATATTGAATGTCAATCCATCGGCTTGACCCATGAAGCAGAAAATCAAAAGCTCACCTATGACATTAGCGGGACCCATCTGAGAGGAAATACAGAAGCTGGAGGATTTAGGGTACATTCCAGAAGTGCATACCCCATCTGAGTCTCCAATATGGTGATGGTGCAGAAGGCCAACAAAAAATGGAGGATTTGTGTGGATTTCACCAAGCTGAACTCTGCTTTCCTAAAGGACTCTTACCTTCTACCAAGGATTGATGCTTTGGTGGATTCGTCATTCGATCACTTAGTCCTAAGTTCCTCAACGCATTCTCTGGATATCTTCAGATCAAGATGCACTCAACTAATGCGTAAAAGTCCGCTTTTATTACTCGTGAGGGATTTTTTATTACAATATAATGCCCTTCGTATTTAAAAATATCAGGGCGACTTACCAACGTCTCATGGATGTAATTTTTTTCCAATAAAAAATGAAGAAACATTGACGTTTATTTTGATGATGTATTGGTTAAGAGTCGTTCAGTCGAACAACGCATTGAAGATCTAAAAGAAACCTTTCTAACACTTAAAAAGTTGTACATGAAACTAAACCAATTGAAGTGCACCTTTGTAGCCGAGACAGGCAAATTCCTGGGATATTTGCTAACCCATGAAGGCATAAAGACTAACTCAGAAAAGACTCAATCACTCCTCGATATGTCCTCCCCTAAAAGCACTAGCTCCTCGATCGTACGAGAATGCCCACTCAGGTGGAACAACCCCCACTTGCACGGAAGGAGGGGGCAAGTTGGTATCAAGGACATGAGCCTTTCCTTCCCCCCAAAGGGTGTTGCTTTCTATATGATCTCTAACCCCTCGTCCCTCCTCAGAATTGGTCTCAATAAAGATAAAGCAGAAGGCGTGACTCTCCTCACCTCACTCTTACGGAGATTTGAACAAGGCCTCTCCTATCATCGCCAGAACTCCTCAAGCTGACGGGTGCACTTATGGGCCTCAGGACTCAGGAAGGCTAGGTTATTAGGAAGAGTCCCCCTCACTCCCTTCCAAAGGACCTAACAAATTACGCAAAGGTCATGGGAATTCATTTCACACAAAAATAAATAAGAAGATAAGTAACACTAATTGTCATCATCCCCCTCGACCGACCTGATCGAGTCAGACCAATTCGACCTCTACCGAGTGCGGGAGAATCGTATGTCCCCTGAGACCTTTTCAAAGCAACCCTTTCTCCAGTATCTCTCTTCTGAGCAACCTCTCAGTTATCGGTTGATCTCTACAAATTCTCAATCATGGTATCGACACCATCCAATGGAATCATGTGTTTGATCATATTGGGGTTAAGGTAATAAAACAAAAAGATATGCTGGCCCTAAATCAGTGCCCTGTGGTCTCGAAATTCCCTGGCAAGGTCTTCATTTTCTTCACCTTGCATTCTGTAGAAGTGTGGATCCCCCATTCGTTCACACAGGATGCGACTGAGAGCTTCATCTTACATTCCTTCACCTTATTCTCAAGCCCCACAATTGAATCTTTGTTCCGACGACAAACTGAATAATCCATCATGACCAATCCTGATGAAAAAGAAATGATTGAAGAGTTTGATCGAAAACGGGCTTTTCATCCTCCGACAGAAGAACACATAATTCATGATGGTGATCAGTTTAGGAAGGATCTGAGTAGGGATGATAACATAACAATTGAATATTTCTGCAAATATCGACAAAACGATGGACCAAGAGCCATCTTAAAGTGATCTTTGATGGCATAAGGTTGCAACGCGTTCGTGGTTGGCAAAAGGTTGCAGAATAATTGTATGATTCATAACACAATGATCCCGATTCTCTTCTAAGTTTTCCATAGATAGAACTGAAACCTCAATAACATGAATTGAACCAAACAATTCTTGGGAGTATTTCCAAACCATGGAGCCTACGACACTATGCGGAAAAGAAGAAGAAGATAATAGCAAAACCTGAAGAAGGGAAAAACAACAACATAACCTAGAGTAAGAAAAAGAATGAAGAAAGAAAAAGGAATGGAAACCCTCAATTATTTCACAACTACATATGTAAATAAATGCGAAAGGGGATGATTGGGAAGCTGAAACGCTGCTAAAATGACTGATGCAACTGAACTATACGTTATGTAAGTAATTATTATTAGAAATAGAAAATTACTTTATTTTATTTCATTCCTTACTTATTTATATACATGAAAAAGAGGGAGGACGTCGTGCCAAACCATCAGTTACAACTGAGAAAGGAAAAATCTAACTAGGCGATCATTCGCGGCTTCATCCGAGAGAAACTCTTGATGGTAAAGTAGTTCTTACATAAACTTGCCACCCAACCTGAAAAGATCATTCTAGTTATCCTTAGGTTGAACGTCGATGGCCTCTTTAACGACCGACAGTTCCAAACACAGACGCGTCATTTTCCTACAATCAGCAAGTATCTCCACTCGAAAAATCGCACATTCCTCAAGCGGTGCAACCACTTCCCTCTCCACTTGGTCGTCTCTCTCAAGAACCTCAGTAATTTTTCTGTTAACATCTCCTCAAGGATACCTTATAAAATGAAGAAAATGCTCATTCATCTCAACAAGAAAGTGAAGCATAAAGTCAGAGGGCACATGGTGCCCTCTGGTCGCCTCCTCTTCCCTTGCAACACCTGAAGAAACCGGATGGCCCGCACTTTGGTCACCACTGAGAGATAAGTGTCCCTCCATCCTTCGACTCTAGCATCTTAATCTTCAGCTCCCTGACCCTCAACATTCAACTCAACACTTTGCTCCGATACACTCAGTTCCTCCATATCCGCTCCCAGTGGCAGCTAGTTCCGTATTCACTCCCTTAACTGCAACTTGGTCCACAATCGCCATATGATCCTTAAGGACCAGCATTAATATCTACCTATACATAATTGGTAGTCTGGACTTCATTTGTTGCACTAGAAAAAATATGTAAAAGAAAACTCAAGATACATACCAAGAATCTGCACCCATTCAAGTGTGGTGTAAGAAAAAATATCCTCACTTGCTTTCCCTTATCCTCCAATTTTAGAAGAAAGACTGCTCTTAGTCAATCAAGGCAATATCTCGGCCTTAACTGTTGCCTCTTCAAGACCCCTCTGGAGAACCACGACCATCGCAACCACCTGGACGGACAATCTCTCTTCCGCAGTAGGAACACTCACCCTTGTTGAGTGTCCCGTAGGATGATCATCAGGATAACCTCTTTCCTACCCCGCAATTTTAATATGGGGGTGAGACTACAAGGAAACCAGAAGAACCAGGTTAGCTCTCACGATCGCCAGTTCCTAGTCACCCCTTTCACAAATACCTCACTCGTCGACTTACGCTTCACGTCCAAATTACAGGCTTGCACCCGCATATCACTCATGAATTTATGGAGGACACTCTTATCGAAAGGCGGTGCTCCTTCACCAGACATAAAAAAATACGAAAAGAGAAGAACACGAGACAAAGGAGCAAGAAGAAATAGTTACGGTGCAAACCTCCCTTGCCCTAAAGCCTTATTATAATGGCTCGGGCATGAAAATCCAAGGAAGTTCATTATTGCACAATCATGTCATTTAATTATTTTATATATGTTAAGAAAATTTTCTTATCCCCATATACTGTACAACTTTTGACGAGTAAGAGAACTGGAGAACTAAATATGTACATACAAAAATATGTCAGCACAAATCTCAAGGCAGATGAACAACTTAATAAGAATATGTGATCGATCGAACATAGCCTTCAATGAACGTTTTTTGCAACAATTTAGGCAAAAAAAGCATCTTGTTTGAATGATCAGCGAAGGTCGTAGGAGAGCTCCCACAGGGCGGTAATCAGCCTTCAGAACGATCAATAGGGAGCACTCTTTCGGTCTAGATATCGATCGAGTCAAGGCTTAGTAGACGATTAACAACTCACATTGATTGAATTAATCCCTGATCTTATTATTTGATAATAACTCTTAAGTTCCAAAAAGTCCATATGAAATGTTCATGATAAGAGGATTAATAATCCTAAAATATATAGTGTTTTTAGACACATTTTTATACCTATTTTTGAGAAATTGCGTTTTAATAAAAGATATTTGTGTGTTTTTCTTTCAGGTACAAGTAAGAAAGTGAAAATACTAAAATGAGTAAAAAATTATCAAATATGGAGAAAAATGCAAAAATGGTGCAAAAGTATTTTGGCGCCTAAGCGCCGGTGAAATAGAGAAGGCCGCGCCTAAGTTCCAAAGGCCTCGCGCTTAAGCGCCTGTGACAGTTGCTTGACGGATTAATTCATTTTGACGAATTTCGAAGGGACATTTGAGGCACCTATTAGCTAAAATGAGTGGTTATAACCACCAAGGATGAAAATATAATTAAAATACTCGTGAAAGGACACATCCCTTAGTAAATACATCGAATCAGGACACATTTTGAAGAGAAACCAAGACACCTCTTTGAAAATTATAAAAGAAGGAAGTTGAGACTTTTAGAAGTCCTGAAAAGCTTTTGAAGAAGTTTGTGGAGAAGCTTTTGGAGAAAGTTTCAGGCACCACAAATTTATTGTTTCTTTTGTTTTTAGTTTTATTTTGAGCGTTAAGAGTGTTGTAAGAGAGAAGATATTCAAAGGAACTTCAAGAGTTTGGTGAATGATTTGAGATAAGGTTTTATCTTTATTTTAAACTACTTTTGGTTTTAATCGAGACTTCTTGTTGGTTTGACAATAATTTCTAATTTTAAACTAAAGTGGTTTTGTTTTCTCCATAGATTCTGAGTTGTTTTATTTATCTTTCTCCTTAAAATGATAAGTAATTACAATGTTGGATGGAAGTTGTGGAGAGTATTAATATTTAATGTTAGAAAAAGTTGTCATGATTTAATTTCATGCACTTCATTTACTTCTTGATCTAGCCCATCTAGATGTTAAAATTTGTTGTGAGAACATGTAAGAACCAGGATGGTATTGTCTCAGTCAATAATTGAAAAGAATAACATGAGATTGTATGAATGAGAATGTAGTTTATATGATTGAGTGCAAATAAATAGATAAATAATCTTTGAAGGGTGTAGAGTTATATGACTTTAGAGTGACAGACTAAAACCCACAACTTGGTTTATTATTTTAAATTTTGATATGAGATGTTAGCCCTCGGGTGGAGGGAACAGAAGGAACTCTAGAGTGATATCAAGCATCTTCCCTGCCTAACTGATATTCAGAACTATTCAAACTTTAAATTATCAAATGTTAATTATAGCATCTCTAGTAAGGGTAAAAAATAATATTGCTCCTATATGACACAACACAATTCGAATATTTCCACAACAAAATTAGTATACTTACTATTAATTCATGGTAAGGAGAAAGATATTCCGTATTCAATGCTTCTCTTTAATATAAACTCAAGTTATGTTTTAATAAGTTTTTATTTTATTTTCAAACATAAAAAATAACAAAAAGAATTTATATTTCATTCCTGTGATAAAAACTATAGTTTAAGTATTTGTCTTTTTAAAGTAGAAAGTTTGTTGCTTTAATTATCGCATACTATGAACAATCCTTGTAGGTTCGATATTCGGGGCTTAATCAAAAAGTCCTATATTACTTGATAATGATATGTATACTTGCGTAATATTCCAATATATATTAAGTTAAAAAGTTAAATTCTTATTTTCTCGAGAATAAAGTTTTTGGTACTGCTGCAAAGTAAAGAAAGATAAGTGAAAAATATAATCAAATACATTGTTATACTGTTACATAAAAAAAGTAAAGAAAGATCAATATGTAATTTTGTAATACTTAGACCTGTGCCTATAAATAGGGGGTCCATATCGTGAATAAGGGCTACGCTCTCTTTTATTGTTCCTAGACACTTTTGGATTCAACAATACATACATACGTACATACATACATATACATACATACACACACACACATACATACATATATATACATATATATATATATATATATATATATATCTATATATATATATATATATCTATATATATATAT
>JXCR01143401.1:135508-153056 GCA_002079205.1 Phalaenopsis hybrid cultivar
TATATATATATATATATATATATATATATGTATGTATCTATATCTACATATATCTATATATATGTATATATATAGACATACATATACATACATGTATGTATGTATATATATACATACATACATATAGATACATGTATGTATGTATATAGATACATACATATATATATCTATGTATGTATGTATATATACATACATATATATATCTATGTATATGTATGTGTATATACATACATATATATATCTATGTATATGTATGTGTATATACATACTTATATATATCTATGTATATGTATGTGTATATACATACATATATATATCTATGTATATGTATGTGTATATACATACATATATATATCTATGTATATGTATGTGTATATACATACATATATATATCTATGTCGGCACTATTTTTGGTGTGGGGTTTGCCCGTAAGAAGCTGTCGGTCATCAGAATTAAAATCCCGTTGNCGAAACAGTTGCACTTAGCGAAGAGTGTAGTGCAATTATTCAGAAAAACCTTCCTAAGAAATTAAAAAATCCTGGTAGCTTCACTATACCGTGTGCTATCGGTGAAAAATTTTGTGGAAGAGCTTTATGTGACTTGGCAGCCAGCATTAATCTTATGCCTCTATCAATTTTCAAAAGATTAGGATTAGGAGAAGTCTCACCTACTNGTTCTTGACAAAGAGAATGATGTTTTCTTATATATTGAATATCACAATTAAACCCTACTTTCTTATCATTATTATTTATTAGTTACCCAAATTATCTACTTATTTCAATTGCCTATTAGTGAGATAAACAAAGTCAACGCCGTTGTTGTAGTTGAAGTATTACTTTTTATTAAGCCTTAGTCCGTAGTATTCTATTTCTCCCTGTGGGATAGATAACTAGGACTCCATTAGAGCCCTATATTACTTGAGTGATACGTATACTTGCGTTGATAAATTCAACTTTGACATTATTGAATATTATATCTATACATCTTTATTAAATCAAACACATATATATAAATTCGTAGTCAAGATTTTAACACTGTTGTTGGAATTTAAATCTCTAGTAGCGCCATCAAATTCTTGTAATTATCGATTTACGAAAAGAAAAAGGTTGGTTAGGCAGCATGCCAGTTAAAAGAGGAGAAGGACTGCATGTTCTCCTCAAATTAATAAAGCCCTACGGGCACACCAAAATTGCTCAAGGGAAAAAAATAGATTTGTTAGTAAAAATGTAAGAAATAATTGCTCAAAATGACTGGAAGACTCTCCTAAAAACTTTGTCAACTCTTTCTTTATTATTCTCGCATCTACAAGAGACAATGAAGTTTTCCTCCAACTAACTGCTACTCCTCTGTTGGGCATATATAACAATAGTGCAACAAGGTTAGGGTGGAGTTTGACCACTTTCCCACCCATTACAAACACTCTCCTTTCATGATTCCAACATCCCAAGATATGTAGGGTCAATACATTATCTTAGGGATAAGGAGTCATATCAAAAAGTTGAATGACATTTATTTCTTTCAACAAGTTCATTGTCTCCTTGAAGACGTTTTGTCTAACAGTATCAAGTGGACCCCTCACTATAGAAGGACGACATCGACAATTAAAAGTCCTTGTGTTTATAAACCAACAACAACAATAATGCAAAATGAGGCGTTATTTTATAGACATTATTCTTCAATCACTCCTTTTCACGTTATTTCAGTGTTATTGTTGTGTTATAATTGTATAAAAGTTGTGTTATGGTTCTGTTATTGTTGTATTATTATTGTGTTATTGATGTGTTATAGTTGTGTTATAGTTGTGCTATTGTCGTGTTATCAATGAGTGATTGTTGTTATTGTTGTGTTAGTAAGTAATAACACAAGTAACATAGCAATAATACAATAATAATACAACAATAACACAACAATAACACAACTATAATACAACCATAACACAATCATAACACATCGATAACACGAGTATAACACAATAACACATCTATAACACAAATATAACAATATAATACAGTAATAACACAATCATAACACAATAATAACACAACCATAACATTTACAATGTATTTATGGAATGTGAAAAAATTAAAATCATTTAAAATAAATATAAAATTATATTGTGCCAAATAGGATCAATCTTATTCTTTACCCTCTAAGAGTGCATAAAGAACATTGACTAATCTAGAGTTTGGTCCCTAAATCGGTGGTTAGGTTGAGAGAATACTGGCTGTCACTCCAAAGCTCTCACTTCTCCCTCTCCTAAGGTCTAACAATCTTGCTTTAGTTTTCAAGCAACTAAACCAAGTTGGGGATTTTAATATGTTACCTTAAAATCTCCAACTTTGCGTCCATCAAAGTATTATTCCCTATTTATTTTCACGCAACCTCATTGATTACATTCTCACCCATGAAATTGAATGTGACTCTTACCCTATTGTAGAAAGCATATCCCTTTCAGATCGTATGTTTCTCAACAAATTTTAACCTTTTAGTTGGTCATATCAAAAAGTAAATGAAGATCAGAGTTTGAGTCATCACAATTTATTGACATTTATAACCTTACAAAACAAAAATAATTCTTCACAAAACCATACCTCATTGTAGGGAAAAAGATAAAGAAGACTATTTTGAATTCATGAGGAGGATACAACAAAACACCTATTTCATATATAAAAACAAGTTTACAAAACAACAAAAGAAAAGAACACAAATTATCTCACACTCATTCCCAAGCAAATCCCTGGAAGTTCCCTTTAAACACTTTCTCTCTTTATAATCACATTCAATTCTCTCTTAGAAGTGTAATGAAGAAGAAATCTCTCACATTCCCTCTCCTCTTACAAACCTAGAAGAAAATCCTCCCTTCTCTCTCACGCCAAAACCTTTCTCTCTATCTCATGCCTCCCTTTCTTCTCTAAGCTTCTCTCTTTTTAATTAGAGCCAGCCTTCTTTCAAAAAGAATTCAAAATTCCCTCCTATTTTTCCCCAAAAACTCACAGCTTTTTGCACCAAGAGATAAGTCCCTTCATCCAAGAGACATATCTCTTCATTAAAGAGCCTTCCAAAGTGTCTAGATGCATTGAACCCCTCAATGCGAAGTTTAAATTGTTTAGAGCCTTCAAAAATTTCTCAAAAATAGTCATGAACCACCTTACTCCATCTTAATTCATCTCTGGCTTTTCTGGCACCAATTCTGGCACCTCTAGCTCCAGGCTAATGAAGTCCACGATGTTCTCTAGATTCTGTTGCTTCTAGCTCCAATCTGGCGCCTCTGGCACCAGCCTAATGAAGTTTGTGATGTTCTCTAGATTATGGAGCTTCTGACGCTAATTTGGCATTTCTGGCACAAGTTATCTATAAAATGGTGCCTCTGGCTTCATTTTATGGTGCTTTTGGCATCAGTTCTTTGGAAAATGATGCTTCAGGTGCCAATCTGGCGCCTCTTTCACCAGGATCATGAAAATCTCTATGTTTGCTCCAAATTTCATCTTTTTTGCTACTTTTTTCTCCAATTGCCTAAAATTGATATTCTTGCAATAAAAACTTGAAAATACCCTTCTTTAAAGTGTAATATCACCAAAATAAGCATGAAATGTATACATAAAATAGTATATTATCTTGGTGTATCAAAATCCTTTAAACTTAAATGTTATTGTCCTCAAGTGACCCTTTTACTACATAAAAAAGATAACTTATGGCAGAGATTAACTTATAAACTTTTATAATTTATTTTAATAAATATAGTAGTATAACCTAAGAAAAAATTTTAAAAACTTAGGTTAAAACTAAATGTATAAGAACACATAATAATCAAGTCTAAGAGTTCTAAATCTCCATTTACTTCAAGAAGAATTGTAATTTGTCATATCAAAGATACTTAGAATATCCATATGAAAAAGAATTTCATGAAAACTTTATTAGTAAGGATGCTAATACTCAGATCAAAGTTTAGAAAATGTAATAAAGCCTTTATCCTAAAGTTGATTCAAGTGAAGTCAATTTTGATTAGGCATCTCCTCAAGCTTCTCCTGACATATTTTCTATTTTCTTTTTTTCTTTTATTTTTTTTATTTTTTTTTTCTTTTCCTTAGGATCTTTTTCAATCCTTTCTTTTCTTTTCTTTTTCATGTGAAGATTATTATATCTGGATAGCCTTTAATAATTTTGAACTTCACTATCCTCTTCTTAAAGTCAAAACTTCTTACCTTCCTTCACTTTATAAATTCATACTAGTTTTGAAGATTTTTCATAAAGTCACATTCTTTTCTTCTTACATGAATCCTTAAGATTCTTAATACTTCAAAAATATAATTTCCTTTACTGTAAATAAAAAAACATAGTCTTATTTTTTTGTATTAAATATCTTAACTCTAGAATTGACCTTCATTATTAAAAATTTTAGTTTAAGTTTACCATAATATTTACAAAAAAATATAGATATTTAAAGTTAAACTTTAATATCCATGGTCATTTTAAATTAATTTTTAAAAGTATAATTAACTGAGGACAAATAAAATTTAGTTCACTTCTTTTAAAGAATTTTTTCTTTCCCCCCAAACTTAAATTTTTAAATAATAAGTAGAGCTTGAAGTACAAAAAATTTGCAGGTAAGAGAAAATAATAAATGCATAAAAATAAAACTAACCTGTAGAGGGGATTTTGAATATGAAACTTGTCTCTTGATATTTTGCAGGTGCTAACTTAAAAAGTACAGGCTTTAAAGCATTAAATGAGACATAATATATCAAACGATTTGCTAAGAAAAGATAAATTAAGAACATAAGCAGTAAACTAAAGCAACTAAAAACGTTATAAAATAAAAGTCTACAATTTACTATTACATATACCAATTCAAAAGATCCACAAATTAAAAATATAAATTGTTCTACTCATACCATCAACAATAAAACAAGACAAATTACAACACATAAAAACAAACAAAATCTAAATAAAATTTTACTCTTCATCATCCTCCTCATCCTCTTCTTCGTCTTCTTCCTCTTCTTCTTCTTCTTCTTCTTCTTCTTCTTCTTCTTCTTCATGCACATAAGGCGTGAAGCTGGGGCATGTAGAAAACTGTACTGTAAGGTCACCCCTCAAGAATCTAATCATTGCCTCTTCATATGCAATGTCGTGTTGGACTCTTTTCTGGTTATATTCATCACTTTAGGCATTTCTGGCTTCAATACTACCTATTCTGTTTTGCATTACAATAAGATCTGATTGTTGAATCATTAACTGCTCCATAATATTTTCAAGTAAAACAGAACCAGAAGTAGGTGGTCCTGCAACTGATGTGGAGGGCCTATCACTATTTCCACTCCTAGATCCAGTAAATGATTTAAATTTATATACAGTGGGAAGTCCAATGGGTTTCATTGGTTGCAACATTTCTTCATTTCTACCAAATTATACTCCTGATTGTTCACATAAAGTGAAGATCAGGACACAATATCCCAAACCACAACCTGTCCCACTTCTAGCAATGCTCTAAGCATTATGCACAATAAGAGCACCAATATCCACTGCTTGTTGAATGCAGAAATTTAACAGTGCTATTTCCTTAGTTACTTCACTCAGGTGATTAGTTGGAAGCAACTTTGCAGAGATGAAGTAATGTCATGCCTTAGATTGAAAATTTAACATGGAAGTGGAGAAATTAACTTTATGATTATTTTTAATTTTCCATTCTCCTCTTTCATCAGTCAGATAAACAATTACTGCATCAAGTGATGAATCAATCATCACAAATGTAGCTTAGTCACAATGAAATGCATTTCGTAGTCCATAAATTTCATTAATTCTTCTTCAAGTAAATTCAATGTGCTTACCTCGAACATAAATGTGATCGTCCGTTGTCACCCAAAGATTGACAAAGAATTCTCAAATCACCAGCATAATGGCTATTGTGGTGAAGTAGCAAAATGTTTCCCACTTTTAAGAATAATCAATCTCTTGATCTCTCCTCTCAGATTTGAAAATGCTCGCTCCTAAATTAATTTCCTTGAGACCATTTGAGTGTTATAGTTATGTTGGACCTTAAAATTAATAATTTTCCTTGCATCAAAATCTCTCGTAGGCTTTCCCCTCTTTACTCTAGGAGCCATAAGAATTTCTATATAAATTCAAATAAAATCTAAAGAAATTCATAATATCGTAAATTAAACTTTAAAAGTAGGAATATTTGGTAAGAAGCTTTTCACCAAGCCTTTTCTTTAAATTTCTTCAAAAAACTCTTAAATTTTCGAATTTCCAAAATCTAGGGTAAATCTATGGTGAAAATAAAAAAAATTTTAAGTTTAAGTGAAGCTCTTACTAAGATAAGATAAAATCCAAGACTTTTAGCATTTGAAATATCCTATAATCCACCAAATTTGAAGCTCTAGGTTGAGTTTAGGACTTGGTTAAAAGGTAAGAGATGACCCAAGCAGTAAAAATGGAGTTTTACATGGGCATTTCGCGGTTTCAAGTGGATTTCGACATTTTTGGGAAACTGGCGCCTCAAGCGCCAATGCCAAAGATTTTCAAATTTTGATTTTCCTTAAAAATTTGCTAAGTACTGATACACCTAAAATATATAGTGTTTTTAGACACATTTTTATACCTATTTTTGAGATATTGCGCTTTAATGAAAGGTAAGCGTCAGTGGCAGTTATTGGATGAATAAATTTGGTTTCTCTGAATTTTGAAGAGGTTTTTGAGGCACTCATTGGCTTAATAGGTGGTTATAACCATCATGGACGAAAATTATCACGAAAGGATGCATCTCTTGGGAAAATACATCGAATTTAGACATATTTTAAAGAGAAACCAAGGCGTCTTTTGGAAAATTATAAAAGAAAGAAGAGAGGACTTTGAAAAGGGTCTTGAAAGGGTCCAAAAAAGTGTGAGTCCTGAAAATACTTAGAAAGTTTTGAAAGTTCATCAATTTGGGGAGTTGGTTGAAGATATTTTCATGCACCACTTTTACTTTTATTTTATCATTTTTTTTAGTTTATTTTGAGTGATTGTAAAGAGAAGAGATTCAAATGAACTTCAAGATTTTGGTGGAGAACTTAAGATAAATTCTTTTATCTTTTTCCTTTGAGACTAATTTTGGTTTTAATTGAGACTTGTTGTTAGTTTGACAATGATTTCTACTTTTAAATTAAAGTGTGGTTTTATTTTCTCCATGGATTCTGAGTAGCTTTCTTTATCTTTCTTGTTAAAATGATAAGTAATTAAGTTTTGGCTGGAAATTGTGGAGAGTATTGATCTTTAATTTTAAAAAATGTTGTGATGATTTAAATCCATGTACTTCATTTACTACTTGATTTGGCCAATCCAGATGTTAAAATTTATTGTGGGAACATGTAAGAACCGGACTGGTATTATATCAGTCAATAGTTGGAAAGAATCACATGAGGTTGTAAGAATGATAATATAGTTCATATGATTAAGTGAAAATAAATAAGGAAATATTCATTGAAGGGTGTAGAGTTAGAGGACTTTAAAGTGACAAGTTAAAGCCCCCAACTTGAAATAGTCATTGATGGGTGTAGAGTTAGAGGACTTTAAAGTGACAGGTTAAAGCCCCCAACTTGGTTTAGAAATAATTTTTGAAGGGTGTAGAGTTAGAGGACTTTAAAGTGATAGGTTAAAGCCCCCAACTTGGTTTATTTTTTTAAGTTCTGATACGAGATGTTAGCCCTCAGGTGGAGGTAATCGAGGGAACTCTAGAGTGAGAGCTAGTATCTTTCCTGCCTAGCCGGTCCTTAGAACTATTCAAACTTTAAATTAGCCAATGTTCTTTATAGAAACTTTAGTAACGGTAAAGAATATTATTGCTCCTATTTAGCACAACATAATTTGCATACCTCCACAATAGAATTTCTATACTTATTACTGATTCAAGATAAGAAGAAATATATTTTTCTTATTAAGTGCTTTTCATCTATAAAACTCTAGTTATCTTTTTAAGTTGTTACTGTTTTGTTAAAATATTAAAAATACCAAAAATATTTAAATTTTTATTGCTGTAAAATATATTCCATTTAAGTAATTGTCTTTTTAAAAATAGAAAGTTTCTAGAAGTTCATATTGTATAAATTTCTTGTGGGTTCGATATTCAGGTCTTAATCAAAAAGTCATATATTACTTGATAACGATACGTATACTTGCGTAGTATCCCAATATATATATATATATATANATAGAAATTAAAAGTTAAATTCTTATTTTTCTTCAGGATTAAGTTTTTAGTTTTGTCGTAAAGTAAGAAAACATAAGTAAAATATAATCTGAATTATTGTGGTACTTTCCATATTAGCAGTATCTAGGGAACAAGTTTATGGCACCGTTGCCGAGGAATCAAAAGCAAAATTTCTATTTTTAGAAAGTCTTATTTAAACTTTAAGTATTGTATCTTATTTTTTTGTGTGTTTTGAATTTTTTTTTATGATAGTGTATGCGTAGTTCAGGTTCTGAAGGACTAGTGTCCTACGATTCCTAATTAGAAAGAACTATTAGAAAAATCAGAAAAAAATATATATATATAAAATTTGAAAAATCTAAAAAAATTATAGAAATGGCAGACCAAAATAATCAAAATGTTGAATTTCATCAAGAGTTTAGACCTTTAAGAGATTATGTCAACCCTACTGTAGATGCACTTCATTGTAGTATTCAAAACCATTTCATAATGAATTAGTTGAGCTTAAACCTGCTATTATCCAAATTGTATCAAATAATCAGTTTGGGGGATCACCATCTAAAGATCCAAACTTATATCTTGCCAATTTTCTAGAATTGTGCGCTACATTTAAATATGATGGTGTATCAGATGATGTCGAAACTTAGGTTATTTCCTTTTTCACTGAGGGATAAAACTAAGATGTGGTTGAATTCGTTAGCCTGAAGATCCAAATTTACATCTTGCCAATTTTCTAGAATTATGTGCTACATTTAAATACGATGGTGTATCAGATGATGCCATAAGACTAGGTTAGAATTGTGCACTACATTTAAATACGATGGTGTATCAGATGATGTCATAAGACTTAGGTTATTTTCTTTCACTGAGGGATAAAGCTAAGAAGTGGTTGAATTCGTTAGCACCTGGATCTATCAGAACTTGAGGTGATTTAGCACAAAAATTCCTTGTTAAATATTTTCCACCATAAAAAACCGCAAAGCTTAGAAATGATATTACATCTTTTAATCAGTTTGAAGGGGAATCTATTTATGAAGCGAAGCTTAGAAATGATATTACATCTTTTAATCAATTTGAAGGGGAATCTATTTATGAAGCATGAGCAATATTTAAAGAACTTCTAATAAAGTGTCCACACCATGTTATACCAGATTGGTTAATAATTCAAACTTTTACAATGGATTAGTTGGATCTCTTAGATCAATTATCGATGCCGCTGCTAGTGGTTCATTGATGTCAAAACCATTTCATGATGCCTACGCTTTAATTGAAAAAAATGGCTACTAATAATTTTTAATGGCTTTCGGAGAGGATAAATCCTAAGAAAGTATCCAACATTCAGGAATCCGATGCATTTACCATGTTAGCAAATCAAGTTACTGCAATTTCAAGGAAGTTAAACCAATTTGGAATGAATTTTTCTCAACCAATTTCCATGATTGAAGAGAATTCATTAGGCCAAATGGTAGACTCTCAAGCATCATTAGAAACTTTGAATGTCATAAATAATAAGCAGAATAACCCATAATCCAATTATTATAACCCAGGTTGGAAGAACCATCCCAATTTTAACTGGAATAACAATTCGGGTGGTAATAATCAGTAATGGGGGAACAACCAAGGAAACCCTTTGGGAAACTGGAACAACCAAGGGAATAATAATTATTGATCTACTTATCCTCTAGGTTTCAACAGTAACACACAATTTAAGGGGAAGAAGTTATATATAGAAGAAGTGGTGTTACAAATGAAAAATCAATTACAAAGTCAAGAGGCTACAATTAGAAATATCGAGAATCAACTTGCTCAAATAGTAAATTCATTAAGTAATAGATTCTAAGGAACACTTCCTAGTAATATTGAATCAAATCCAAAAGACTAGAATAAAGAACAAGTAAAAGCTGTTCAACTTAGAAGCGGAAGAGAGTTGGAAGGTTGGGGTCAAAAAGAAATTGAAGTAGAGAGAGAAGAAATTGAAGAATCAAAAGAGGATGCTCCAAAAGATTATGAGAGACCTATGTCTCGGCTGAAAATTTATTTGGAAAAACCACCACCTCCATTTCCTCAGAGACTTCGTCAGCAGAAGTTGGATAAGTAATTTTCAAAATTTCTGAAAATATTTAAGAAGCTTATAATTAATATTCCATTTGTTGAAGCCTTAGAATAAATGCCAAGCTATGTAAAGTTTATGAAGGATATTCTCAACAAAAAAATGAAGTTTGAAGATAATGAGACTGTTGCACTTAGTGAGGAGTGCAGTGCGATAATTCAGAAGAAGCTTCCTGAAAAACTTAAAGATCTTAGTAGCTTTACAATTCTATGTGCAATAAGAGACAAATTTTATGGAAAAGCTTTATGTGATTTAAGTGCAAGCATTAACCTTATGACATTATCAATATTTAAAAGATTGAGATGAAGAGAAATAACTCCTACTACTGTAACTCTGCAATTAGCAGATCGTTCGATAACATGCCCTAAAGGAGTTATAAAAGATGTCCTAGTGAAAGTGGATCAATTTATCTTTCCTGTTGATTTTTCATTGTGCTAAGCATATGGAGGAAGATAAAGAGATACTTATCATTTTAGGGAGACCTTTCCTAGCCACAGAAGGACAAAGATAAAGAGATACCTATCATTTTGGGGAGACATTTCCTAGCCACAAGAAGAGCAATGATGATACCTATCATTTTGAGGAGACCTTTCTTAGCCACAGGAAGAGCAATGATGATGTGAAAAAAAGGAGATTTAACAATGCGCGTGTGAGACCTTTCCTAGCCACAGGAAGAGTAATAATAGATGTGCAAAAAAGGGAATTAACAATGCTAGTCAATGATCAAATTGTTACTTGTAACATTTCAAGATTAATGAAATACCCTGCAAAAGGTAAAGATGATGAATGTTTTAAAATTGATGTTATAAGATATCAAAGTGAATGTCATTTCAAGACTACTTATGAAAAAAAATTTGAAGAAAAAGATTTAGAACATGAGTAAGAAGAGGAATTAGATCAATGTGAATATCTTCTTAAGGAAGATTCAAACTATGTTCATGAAAGTTTTGAAGTTTTATATATGATAGACAAAGATAAATCATTTTGTCCATCTATTGAAAAACCTCCAGAAGTAGAGTTGAAGTTACTTCCTGATCATTTAAAATATATCTTTTTAGGAGATTCCTCTACTTTACCTGTTATAATATTCTCAAAATTAACAATGAAAGAAGAAGAAAGGTTGAAGAAAATTTTAAAAAAATTTAAGAAAGCCTTTGGATGGACAATTGCTGATATTAAATGAATCAGTCCTTCATTTATATGCATATAATTCATATGGAAGAGAACTACAAACCCAGGGCTGATCTGCAATGGAGATTGAATCCTGTAATGAAAGAAGTTTTTAAAAAAAAAATTTTAAAGTGGTTAGATGCTGGAATTATCTACTCTATTTCAGATAGTGCATAGGTTAGTCTAACTCATTGTGTTCCTAAGAAAGGAGGAGTAATTATAACTATAAATGGACATAATGAGTTAATACCTACTAGATAAGTTACAGGGTGGCGAATATGCATTGATTATAGAAAATTAAATCTTTCATTAGGAAAGATCATTTTCCATTACCCTTTCTAGACAAATGTTGGATAGACTAGCTAGGCATAAATACTTTTTTTCTGGATGGATATATTGGTTATCACCAAATTCAAATATCTTCTGAGGATCAAAAGAAAACAATGTTTACCAGTCCTTATGGTACTTTTTCTTTTAGAAGAATGCCATTTGGTTTATGTAATGCCCCTGCTACATTTTAAAGATGTATGATGACATTTTTTTGTGATTTAATTGAAAAAGGAATTGAAGTCTTTATGGATAACTTTTCAGTGTTTGGAACTTTATTTGGCTCATGTCTAGAACATTTATCTAAAGTTCTTAAGCATTGTGAAGAAACAAATTTAGTTCTTAATTGGGAAAAATGCCAATTTATGGTAGCAAGAAGAATTGTATTAGGTCATCAAATATCAGAAAATGATATGGAAGTAGATCCTGCTAAAATTCAAGTGATCACTAATTTACTTTATCCAACAAATTTAAGGGAAATTAAGAGCTTTTTAAGACATGTTGGATTCTACAGATGATATATTAAAGACTTTTCAAAGATTACTAAGCCTTTATGCCACTTACTGGAGAAAGATGCAATTTTTAATTTTGATGAGGAATGCCTAAAAGCTTTTAAATTTTTAAAAGAAAAATTAATCACTGCACCAATTATAGTTTCACCAAACTGGGAAAAACCTTTTGAATTGATGTGTGATGTTAGTGATTATGCTATAGGAGTTGTTTTACGACAAAGAGATGATAAAATTTTTGAAGTTATTTACTCTGCTAGTAAAACTCTTAATGAAAATCAAATAAATTATACAATAATTGAAAAAGAGTTATTAGCAATAGTATATGCTTTTGATAAATTTAGATCATATTTAATTGGAACTCATTGTATAGTGCATTCATTCTGCTATGAAGTATTTAATGAAAAAGAGGGATGCTAAACCTAGACTTATAAGATGGATTTGATCTCAAAAGTGCTATAAGTGAATTTGATTTCAAAACAAAAAAAAAATTGATTATGTATATGAAGTTATATTAGCGAAGTAAAATATGATTTTAGAAATGAGTAAGAAAATTTATTTAAAATTTTTCATAATGAAGAAAAACTTTAAGTTAAAAAGTTTTTAGATGAGAAAATGATTAATACAAGTAACTATCTTTAGTAAGAAAAATTGTATTTTCAAAAAATTTAGATAATTTAGACTTTAATTTTTAATACTTAAATTTCTTTTATTAAAATAATTTTAAAACTATTATTATATTTTATAAGTAAAAGTTTTATATCAGAACTTTGCTTTAGGAAAGGAGAAGTGGAATTCAAAATCATTAAAGGCCTATCAAGATATAGTGCTTTAGGAAAGAAGAAGTGAAATTCAAAATCATTAAAGGCCAATCAAGATATAGTAATCTTTGCCTGAAAAAGAAAAAAAGGAAGAAAAGAAAAAGAAAAAGAAAAAAAAAGAAAGCAAAGAAAAAAGAAAAAGAAAAAGAAAAAGAGAAAAAAACTTGGAAGGAGAAGCTTGAGAATTAGTGCCTAATCAAAAATTGGTTCTACATTTGATCTTTTTAAAGTATAAAACTTTAGAAACTCTTAAGCTTATAGATATAATATAGTAAGTAAAATTACTTTTTAATGAAATTTTTAAGTGGAGATAATAAAAGAACAAAATTCTAAAATTGGAAAATCTATAATACATTTCTGAATTAGATAGAAACTCATATTTTCAACTTTCTTAACCTTAAGAATTTCTAAACTTTAAGTTGGTCTCATTTATCACTAAAGGATGCATCTCTTAGGGAAATACATCGAATCTAGAAATATTTTGAAGAGAAACCAAGGAACCTTTTAGAAAATTATAAAAGAAAGAAGAGAGGACTTTGAAAAGAGTCATGAAAAGGTCCAAAAAAGTGTGAATCCTGAAAATACTTGGAAAGTTTTGAAAGTTCATCAATTTGAGGAGTTAGTTGGAGAAATTTTCAGGCACCACTTTTACTTTTATTTTATCTTTTTTGTTAGTTTATTTTGAGTGATTGTAAAGAGAAGAGATTCAAATGAACTTCAAGAGTTTGGTGGAGAACTTGAGATAAGTTTTTTATCTTTTTTCTTTGAGACTATTTTTGGTTTTAATTGTGACTTGTTGTTGGTTTGACAATAATTTGTACTTTTAATCTAAAGTGTGATTTTATTTTCTTCATGGATTTTGAGTAGTTTTATTTATCTTTCTTCTTAAAATGATAAGTTATTAAGTTTTGGATGGAAATTATGGAGATTATAGATCTTTAATGTTGGAAGAAGTTGTAATGATTTAAATCCATGCACTTCATTTACTTCTTGATTTGGTCAATCCAGATGTTAAAATTTATCGTGATAACATGTAAGAACCGGGCTGATATTATCTCAGTCAATAATTGGAAAGAATCACATGAGGTTGTATGAATGAGAATGTAGTTCATATGATTGAGTGCAAATAAATAGGGAAATATTCATTGAAGGGTGTAGAGTTAGAGGACTTTAAAGTGACAGGTTAAAACCCCCAACTTGGTTTATTGTTTTAGGTTCTGATACAAGATGTTAGCCCTCAGATGGAGGGAATCGAGGGAACTCTAGAGTGACAGCAAGAATCTTCCCTGCCTAGTCGGTCTTCAGAACTATTCAAACTTTAAATTAGTCAATGTTCTTTATAGCTACTCTAGTAAGGGTAAAGAATATTATTACTTCTATTTGGAACAACACAATTTTCATACTTCCACAACAGAATTCCTATACTTAGTACTAAGTCATGATAAGAAGAAAGATATTTTTTTATTAAGTGTTTTTCATCTACAAAACTCTAGTTATCTTTTTAAGCTGTTAATGTTTTGTCAAAATATCAAAAATACCAAAAAATATTGGAATTTTTATTGCTGTAAAATATATTTAGTTTAAGTAATTATCTTTTTAAAAATAGAAAGTTTTTTAAAGGTGCATATTGTATAAATTTTCTGTGGGTTCGATATCCAGGTCTTAATCAAAAAGTCATATATTACTTGAAAATGATATGTATACTTGCGTAGTATTCAAATATATATATATATATATATATATTAAAAGTTAAATTCTTATTTTTCTTCAGGATCAAGTTTTTTGGTTTTATTGCAAAGCAAGGAAATATAAGTGAAATATAACCTAAATTATTATTGTACTTTGCATATTAGCAGTATTTAGGGATCAAGTACCTAACCACGTCAACCTCTATTTAACTTAATTAATTACTTATACTCATAATTAAACAATTTTCTAACACATAATTTCACAAACAACACAAAACTCACATTTGTACATAAAATTCAAACGATTAAAAACTAACAGTTTGCAAGCCAACAAACTTAATTCAACGTTGAAATCAAGCAAAAAAACTAATTTTGAAGCCTAAATATCAAACATTTAACAAACAATACATATAAGGTTCCATAATAAAAGTAAATCAAATCCAATACAAACACATAACATGTAAATGCAATTATAACTATGAATTCTGTACTAAAATGACTTCAAACATCTTCTTTACTATCATCTTCTTGAATGTTTCCCATAGATTGGTAGTGCACGTACAAGTTGTAAAAAAGTCGGTGAGGAAATTTGTCCATCGAATCTTCTTCAACCCAAGAATTTTTCTTAAATATGCGTTATGCACCAAAAATATATGCATTTTTAGACCTACATTTATACTTATTTTTGGTGATACTGTGCTTAAGGGAAGGTATTTTTCTTATTTTATTGCAGGTTGATGATTCTTAGTACTTGAAGCAAAAAGGATGGAATTTGGAGTCAAAATGGCATTTTGGAAGAAAAACTCAGTGCTGATAGCACCGACATGAATGAGGAGTCCAGAACAACGGGGGCATCGACGGCACCATTTGATAGAGAGCACCAAATTAATTTCAGGCCACTGGCGCTGACGGTGCAATCGTGGGCACTAACGGCGCCAATGTCGATGTTGGGCAAAATCTATAAGTTCGATGAAATTGGACACTTTTTGAAGAGTTATTGGATACACCTCTTAGAAAATTGACATTATGCTTTATTTAGAGCAAAAATTGACTAGAAAAGGAGGGGAGCTGATACACCTAAAATATATAGAATTTTTAGACACATTTTTATACCTATTTTTTAGATATTGCGCTTTAATGGAAGATATTTGTGTGTTTTTCTTTCAAGTACAAGTAAAAAGATGAAAAATACTAAGAGGATTGAAAAAGGATCAAATTTGGAGCCAAAAGGTGAAAATTGTGTGAAAGTGTTTTGGCGCCTAAGCGCCTGATCCGGCGCTTAAGCGCCAGTGAAACAGAGAAGGCCACGCCTAAGCGCCAGAAACCCCGCGCATAAGCACCAGATGCAGTTATTTGGCGGTTTACTTCATTTTATCAAATTTTAAAGGGATATTTGAGGTACCTATTGACTAAAGAGGGTGGTTATTAACACTTGAAAAAAAAAATTATGATAAAAAGACTTATGAAAGGAGGCATCCTTTGGAGAATACATCGAATTGAGACACATTTTGAAGAGTTATCAAGGCACCTCTTGGAGATTTATAAAAGAAGAAAATTGAGACTTTTTGAAGTGTGCTTGAATGTTCTGAAAAGTGTTGGAAAGGAGAGAGTTTTGGAGAGATTTTCAAGCACCACAAATTTACTTTATCCTTTTTGTGTTTAGTTTTATTGTGAGAGTCAAGATTGTTGTAAAAGAGAAGAGAGTCAAAGGAATTTCAAGAGTTTGGTGGAGGATTTGAGATAAGTTTTTTATCTTTTTTTTCAAAATACTTTTGGTTTTAATCGAGATTTCTTGTTAGTTTGCCAATGATTTCTATTTTTAAACTAAAGTGTGATTTCGTTTCTCTATGGATTATGAGTAGTTTTCTTTATCTTTCTCCTTAAAATGATAAGTAATTAAAGTTTGGATGGAAGTTATGGAGAGTATTGATCTTTAATGTTGGAAGAAGTTGTCATGATTTAAATCCATGCACTTCATTTACTTCTTAATTTGGCCTATCCAGATGTAAAATTTGTTGTGATAACATGTAAGAACCATGATGGTATTGTCTCAAGAAACAATTGGAAAGAATCACATGACGTTATATGAATGAGAATATAAATCATATGATTTAGTACAAATAAATAGATAAATAAACTTCGAAGGGTGTAAAGTTAGAGGACTTTAATGTGACAGGTTAAATCCCCCAACTTGGTTTATTGTTTTAGTTTCTGATCGAGATGTTAGCCCCTAGGTGGAGGGAATCGAGGGAACTCTAGAGTGAGAGTTGGTATCTTCCCTGCCTAACCGGTCTTCAGAACTATTCAAACTTTAAATTAGTCAATATTCTTTATAGCATCTCTAATAAGGGTAAAGAATATTATTGCTTTTATTTGGCATAACACAATTTGCATACTTCCACAACAAAAATTATATACTTATTACTGATTCATGACAAAGAGAAAGATATTTCATATAAAGTGCTTTTCATTTACATAAACTCAAGTTATATTTAGAAGTGTTATTGTTTTGTCAAAATATAAGAAAAAGGATTGAATTTTACTTATTGAGAAAATATCTATAGTTTAAGTAATTATCTTTTTAAAATAGAAATTTTGTGCATATTTCGTATTTTCCCTGTGGGTTCGATATTCAAATCTTAATCAAAAAGTCTTATATTATTTGATAACAATACTTATAATTGTGTAGTATCCCAATATATATATATATATATATATATATATATATATATATA
>JXCR01143401.1:153138-170755 GCA_002079205.1 Phalaenopsis hybrid cultivar
TATCCCAATATATATATATATATATATATTAAAAAGTTAAATTCTTATTTTCTCCAGGATCAAGTTTTTGGTTATATTGTAAAGTAAGATATCATAAGTGAAAAGGGTCATCAAAGTCATTGTTATACTGTTGCATATAGACAATCAGGATCAAGTTTTTGGGAAGATTTCAAAAATTTATTGAAAGCAAAATTTATATTTTTAGAATGTCTTATTTAAACTTTAAAAGTTATTATAGGAATATCATATTATAGTGTTTTATTTTTTGTGTGTTTTGTTATATTTTATGTTATGTTAGCGTATGTGTAGTTCATGTTCTAAAGGACTAGTGTCCTACGATTTTGAATTAGAGAAAAATGTTAAAAAAATCAGAAAAACCAAAAAAATTAAAAATTTTGAAAAACTAAAAAAATTATAGAAATGGCAAACCAAAATGATCAAAATGCTGAAATTTATCAAAAATTTAAACCTTTAAGAGATTATGCCAACCCTACGGTAGATGAACTTCATTGTAGTATTGAAAAACCTACTATAGTGGCTAATTCATTTAAACTTAAACCCGCTATTATCCAAATGGTATCAAATAATCAGTTTGGGGGATCACCAACTGCAGATCCAAATTTACATCTTGCCAATTTTTTAGAATTATGAGCTACATTTAAATACGATGGTGTATCAGATGATATCATAAGACTTACATTATTTTATTTCTCTTTGAGGGATAAAGCTAAGATGTGGTTGAATTTGTTAGTGTCTGGATCTACCAGAACTTGGGGTGATTTAGCACAAAAATTCCTTGTTAAATATTTTTCACCATAAAAAACTACGAAGCTTACAAATGATATTATACCTTTTAATCAGTTTGAAGGGGGATCTATTTATGAAACATGAGAATGATTTAAAGAGCTCATAAGAAAGTGTCCACACCATGTTATACCAGATTGGTTAATAATTCAAACTTTCTATAATGGATTAGCTGGATCTCTTAGATCTATTATCGATGTCGTTGCTGGTGGTTTGTTGATGTCAAAACCATTTCATGACACTTATGCTTTAATTGAAAAAATGGTTACCAATAATTTTTAATGGCCTTTTGAGAGGGTGAAGCCTAAGAAACTAGCCAATATTCATAAATTTGATGCATTTACTATGTTAGCAAATCAAGTTGCTGCAATTTCAACGAAGTTAAACTAATTTGGAATGAACTTTTCTAAACCAATCCCTATGATTGAAGAGAATTCATTAGGCCAAATAGTATATTTTCAAGCATCATTAGAAACTTTGAATGTCACAAATAATAAGTAGAATAACCCATATTCAAATTATTGTAACCCAGGTTGGAAGAACTAACCCAACTTTAATTGGAATAATACTACGGGTGGTAATAATCAGCAATGGGGGAACAATCAAGGAAATCCATTGAGAAACTGGAACAACCAAGGGAATAATAATAACTATAGATCTCTAAACCCCAATAATAATACACAATTTAAGTAGAAGAAGTTATTTATAGAAAAAGTGGTGTTACAATGGGAAATCAGTTACAAAGTCAAGAAGCTACAATTAGAAATATTGAGAATCAACTTGGACAAATCAAAATTTCTATTAAGTAATTGATCCTAAGGAACACTTCCTAGTAATACTAAAATAAATCCAAAAGACCAGAATAAAGAGCAAGTAAAAGCCGTTTGACTTAGAAGCAGAAAAGAGTTGGAAGGTAGGGTTCAAAAAGAAACTGAAGTAGAGAGGGAAGAAATTAAAGAATCAAAAGAGGATGTTTCGAAAGATTCTGAAAGACATATTTTTCCACTTAAAGTTAACTTAGAAAAACCACCACCTCTATTTCCTGAGAGACTTTGTCAACAAAGGTTGGATAAGCAATTTTCAAAATTTCTAGAAATTTTTAAGAAGCTAACAATTAATATTCCAGTTGCTGAAGCCTTAGGATAAATGCCAAGCTATGTAAAGTTTATGAAGGATATTCTTAACTATAAAAAGGAAGTTTGAAGATAATGAGACTGTTGCACTTAGTGAGGAGTGTAATGCAATTATTCAAAAGAAGCTTCCTAAAAAGCTTAAGGATCTTAGTAGCTTTACAAATCCATGAGCGATAAGAGACAAATTTTGTGGGAAAGCTTTATGTGATTTAGGTGCAACATTAACCTTATGCCATTATCAATATTCAAAAGACTGAGATTAGGAGAAATAACCCCTACTACTGTAACTCTGCAGTTAACAGATCGTTTAATAACTTATCCTAAAGGATTTATAGAAGATGTCCTAGTGAAAGTGGATCAATTTATCTTTCATGTTGATTTCATTATGCTAGATATGGAGGAATATAAAGAAATACCTATAATTTTGGGGAGACCTTTCCTAGCCACAGGAAGAGCAATGTTAGATGTGTAGAAAGGGGAATTAACAATGCACGTCAATGATTAAACTGTTACTTTTAACATTTCAAGATCAATGAAATATCCTGCAAAAGGTAAAGATTATGAATGTTATAGAATGGATGTTATAAGATATCTAAGTGAATGCCATTTTAAAACTAATTATGAAGAAAAATTTGAAGTAAAAGATTTGGAACATGAGCAAGAAGAGAAATTAGATCAATATGAAAATCTTTTTAAGGAAGATTCAAATTTTTTGTCAAGAAAGTTTTGAAATTTTGGACACGTTAGAAAAAGATAAATCATTTTGTCAATCAATAGAAAAACCTCCATAACTTGTGTTGAAGTTACTTCCTGATCATTTAAAATATGTCTTTTAAGGATATTCCTCTATTTCACCATTTATAATTTCATCAAAGTTAACTATGGAAGAAGAAGAAGAAAGGTTGATGAAAATTCTAATAAATTTTAAGAAAACCTTTGGATGCATAATAGCTGATATTAAAGAAATTTGTTCTTCAATTTGTATGCATATAATTCATATGGAAGAGAATTGCAAACCCAGGGCTGATCCTCAAAGGAGATTGAATCATGTAATGAAAGAAGTTGTTAAGAAAGAAATTTTATAGTGGTTAGATGCTGAAATTATCTACTCTATTTCAGATAGTGCATGGGTTAGTCTAATTCACTGCGTTACTAAGAAAGAAAGAGTAACTATGACTATGAATGAACATAATGAGTTAATAACTACTAGACAAATCGCAGGGTTGCGAATATGCATTGATTATAGAAAATTAAATCTTGACACTAGGAAAGATCATTTTCTACTACCTTTTCTAGATCAAATGCTGGATAGACTAGCTGGGCATAAATACTTTTTTTTTTCTGGATGGATATACCGATTATCACCAAATACAAATAACTCCTGAGGATAAAGAGAAAACAACTTTTACTAGTCCTTATGATACATTTGCTTTTAGAAGAATGCCCTTTGATTTATTTAATGCCCCTGCTACATTTCAAAGATGTATGATAATAATTTTTTTTTTGATTTAATTGAAAAAGGGTTTGAAGTATTTATGGATCATTTTTTAGTATTTGAAAATTCATTTGACTCATGTTTAGAATATTTATCAAAAGTTTTTAAACGCTGTGAAGAATCAAATTTAGTCCTTAATTGGGAAAAATGTCAATTTATGGTAGCAGGATGAATTGTATTAAGGCATCAAATATCAAAAAATGGTATGGAAGAAGATCCTGTTAAAATTCAAGTGATCGCTAATTTACCTTATCCAACAAATGTAAGGGAAATTAAGAGTTTTTAGGATATGTTGGATTCTATAGGCGATATATTAAAGACTTTTCAAAAATTTGTAAATATTTATGTCATTTACTGCAGAAAGATGCAATTTTTAATTTTGATGAAGAGTGCCGAAAAACTTCTGAGTTATTAAAAGAAAAACTAGTCAGAGCACCAATTATAGTTTCACCAGAATGGGGAAAACCTTTTGAACTGACGTGTAATGCTAGTGATTATGCTATTGGAGCTGTTTTAGGACAAAAATATGATAAAATTTTTAAAGTAATTTACTATGCTAGGAAAACTGTTAATGAAACTCAAATTAAATATACAACAACTGAAAAAGAGTTATTAGCAATAGTATATGCCTTTGATAAATTTTGATCATATTTAATTTGAGCTCATTGCGTAGTGCATACAGATCATTCTGTTATTAAATACATAATGAAAAAGAAGGATGATAAACCAAGCTTTATAAGATGGATTCTTCTTTTACAAGAATTTGACTTTGAAATAGTAGATAGAAAGGGAACTGAAAATCAAATTGTTGATCATTTGTACAAGTTTGAGTTAGAAAAAACACTTTATTTTGAAAAAGAAATTAATAAAGTTTTTCCAGATGAAAAATTATTCAGCATTAATGAGTGGCATGTTCCGTGGTATGCCGACATTGTAAAATTTTTTGTTAGTGATATTATACCCTATGGAATGACATACCGACAGAAAAGGAAATTTATTTCTGAAGCCAAGACTTATTTTTGGGATGACCCATTTTTACATAAACAAGGAAAGGATCTTATTATTCGAAGATGTGTACCTTTAGAAGAGACTTATGAAATTAACCAAAAATGTCATAATTTTGATTTTGGGGGACATTTTTGTGTTGATAAAACAACATACAAAATTTTACAATTTAGATTCTATTGGCCTACTATCATCAGAGATGTTAATGCTTATATTAAAACCTGTGATAGATGTCAACGGGTAGAAAATATTTTTAGAAGAAATGAGATATCCCTCAATTATATGCGAGAAGTTAAAATATTTGATGTTTGAGGATTAGATTTCATGGGACCATTTATACCATCTTTCAGAAATTTATATATACTGTTAGTAGTGAACTATGTATCCAAATAGATAAAAGTTGTTGCTTTATCTCGATGTGATGCTCAAAGTGTTGAAATTTTTTTACATAAACGTATTTTGTAGATTTGGGATGCCGAGAGTTATCATAACTTATGGGAAAGTCATTTCAGAAATGCCATAATAGAGAAATTTTTAAAGAAATATCATATAAACCATAGAATTGTTACTGCTTATCATCCTCAGCAAGTGGTTTGGCTAAATTATCCAATCATGAAATTAAAAGAATTATGGAAAAATCTGTGAATCTAATAAAAATTGATTGGTCAGTCAAACTTGACTATGATTTGTGGGATTATAGGACTGTATACATAAGTTCTATAAGAATGTCCCCATATAGGCTAATATTTGGGAAAGCTTGTCACTTACCAGTTGAACTTTGAGCATAAAGCAAGAATGTTCCCATATAGGCTAATATTTGGGAAAGCTTATCACTTACCAGTTGAACTTGAGCATAAAGCATTATTTGAGTGATTGAAGAGTTCAATTATAATTTGAAAGATGTTGGTAATAAAAGATTGTTACAATTAAACTATTAAAGAGTTCAATTATCATTTAAAAGTTGCTGGTGAGAAAAGATTGTTACAATTAAATGAGCTTGAAGAGATAAGGAATGAAAGATGCTGGTGAGAAAAGATTATTGAAATTAAATGATTAAACAGTTCAATTATAATTTAAAAGATGTTAGTGAGAAAATATTATTGCAATTAAATGAGCTTGAAGAGATAAGGAATGAATCTTATGAGAGTGTTAAGATTTACAAAGAAAAGATGAAGATGTGACATGATCGAAGAATTCTTACTAAAAATTTTCAGCTAGGGCAACAAGTTTTGCTATATAATGCAAGGTTAAGATTATTTCCAGGCAAACTTAAGTCCAAGTGGATGGGCCCATTTGTTGTGATAAAAGTTTATCCTTATGGAGTTGTGGATATTAAAGATCACAAAACTGAGAAAATGTTTAAAGTGAATGATCATAGACTGAAATCATATTTAGTAGGGGATCAACATAAATTTAACGATAAAATGATGTTGGGTCAACCAGAATAAGTACTGGTTACATTGGGCTGATGTTGTTAAACCAAGCGCTTTGTGGGAGGCAACCCATAGTTATCAGTGTGTTTTGCATTGAATGTTGTTTGTGTGTGATTAAGAAAATGTAGGGTAGTATTTTTGAGACTATTATGTGTTAGTAATTTTTTTAAGACTCTATTTAGTGATCTAGACATGCTAAAATGAGAATTTGGACGTTAAGTTGACTAGTGCAAAATTGAGCACTGGTGCTTAAGCGCCAATAATTTGACGCTTAAGTGCGGGAGTTAAAAACCATGTGTGAAATTTGGATTCTAGAAGGTTTAACCACCAATTGGTTGATGAAAACGTGCCAAGACAGTTTTAGAACATGTTTAAGAGTTACTATAGGGATTTAGGCCTATAAATAGAAGGGTTTAGTGAAGGAAATTGGCCCCCGATCATTAGGCCTAAAGTCTATTAGAGAGAGAGAGAGAGAGAGAGTTTTGAGAAGATGACTTCATGAGAGATGGATTTAAAGAAGGAAGATACCATGAGGAAGAAATTCATTAGTGAGAGTGCACAAAAGATGTATAACGGTTTCTTGGCCATTAATATTGAAGAAATATCGAAAAAGATCAATAACATTGAGATTGTCATGGCTTTATTGAAGACAAAGGTAATTGAGATTCATGCCCATATAGAGCATATTGAATGGAAATTAAAAATGCAATTTAGCCATACTAGTTATATAGAGGAAGCAGATAAATAGATGTATCTTAAACAAAAATGGATAGAAGAAGATGTATCAGAGCACGTGACCACCGTCTGTTTTATCGACTTTACATTCTGATTGCCCAAGGAGAGACTCATGAAAGACCGAAGTTTGTCCCAACAAATGAAGAATGGAATTAAGTTCAGTGTTTGAGTTTGTGTGTTAGGAGTCACAGTTTAATGTGTTAAGAGTTAAATACTATTTTTGGAGTTTATGTTAGTTTGTTTAGTGCTTGTATTTAGAAGATTTACTCATCCGAGACTATTCGGAGTGAGAACTAAGTGTTATATGTATTTGTACTTATTTGTGAATGAATGTATATATTTGTTTTTTTGAAAATTTGTGTTATTTTTAGCCTCAAATCAAATTAGTTATTTTGGAGAATTTTGAGGAAAAAGGAGAGTTAAGGGAGAGGAAAATAGTTATTTAAGTGTTATGAGACTATTTAGGGGTAGTATACTTAGGCTTATAGTGCATTTTACTTAAATTCAAAAATATCAAAAATCATGCACTGGCGCCTAAGCGCCACATTCTCGTGCTTAAGCGTGATGTAACCCGAGAGGCAGGCGCCTAAGCGCCACTTATCCATGCTTAAGCGCTGGTTCACAAAAACCGGTTCGCGAACAGTTAAAAGTGAAAAATAAACCAAAAAATTGCCATTTTTATTCTCTCCATCACCTTCAAACTCTCGAGTTCGCGATTTGGAAGTCTAGGGCAAGCCATTTGGTCGATATTTCTTATTGGAATTGAGAAAAATTTGCTAGATTTAAATTTTTTGAGGTAAGAGCTTCACTTCTATGTAAACATTTTGGATTTTTACCATGTATTTTAAGTACATTTGGAATAATTTGAAAATCATTATTCATGGAGAAAAATGAAGAAACATCTATGGATATTGCATAGAAAGTGTAGTTTATACTTACAAGAGTTGAGTTTAGTATATTAGACTTAATTTTTGTAGTTATTGTGGAATTTTATGAAATTTGTACTATGGCACCAAGAATGAAGAGGAGCAAAAGAAAAAGCCACTTTGATTCAAGCAAATTTATGAGTTCGAAAGCTCAAGATAGGTATAGTGATGCTCTATAATCACAAAAGCTTATCCAAGAGAGCTGTTTCAAAAATCCAGGTGGATCTGTAAAAGATCTGATCGTTCACCAACAATGAGAACGATTTTGTTGTTTTTCTGCTGTGGTCGTTATTTTTGTATTTAGGGAGTTCTATGCTAACCTACTTGAGGCTGAAGACGATCGAGTCATGGTTAGAGAAAAATTGGTACCTTTTCCACCAGAGGTAATCAATATGTTTTACTATTTACCACCTGAAACTTTGTGTTTTTATGTGAACTATAGTTCTACTGAGATAGAGCTAGAAGAGATTATTTCCTATTTAACTGTTGAAAAATGGCTCTGGAAAATTATAAATGAAAGAAGAGTCAGTTTTTCCTCCTCAAATTTGAGTGCACCTTCAAAGGCATGAAACTATTTTATTTCAGCCCGTTTATTACCTACAAATCATCTTAGTGAAGTTACCAAAGAGAGAGCAACGTTGAATTATTGTATTCAGGAAGCCAAGCTCTTCAACATTGAAGCTTTGATTGATCAGACTAGCATCATTTATGCCACTGCGGTTACTACTACAGGTCTGGGGTTTGCTTCCTTGATCTTTTCTTTATGTGAGCAGACTGGAGTGAGATATGATAGCTGAGAGGAAGTACTATTGCCTCTAAAGCCAATCACAAGTGTTAATGTGAAGTCATATTCGGAGCATTCTATTTTTGGCTGGAGAGGAGGATTTTCAAGGAGTTATGGAATGGCAACGTCTGCTGCTTCTACATCTTGACCATCTACCTCACAAGCTTCTACGTCTAAAGGTGAGTCTACAGAAACTCAAACTCAAATATTGCAGAGGATGATGGACAATATCAACTATACCGCAGATAAGGTAAGAAATTTAGAAAGCTTTACAGATCATATTGATGGCTATAATAGAAGAGAAAGTGCTTATGAAGAGAAATTTCATTCATCTCTAGAAAACCTCATTAGGGGTAACCCAAGTGTGCAATTTCCTCCATATCTTAGATACCCTGATTATGAGTCCACAAATGTCTGGAATAGCAGTGATTCTGAGGATGATGAGGCGGAGGACTGAGTTATTTATTTTGATGTTTGTAATATGTGTCGGTCTATATGGTTTGGACTTACTACATTTGCATTTGTGTATTTGTTTAGACTCTCTGATGTGTGAGACTTTTATTTTGTTTAATTGTGTTGTGATATTATGTTTTTTTAGTATATTATTTTAATTTATAGGGTAGTTATTGTTGTTATGTGCTGATTATTATGTTAGTTGGTTAAGGATTGAACTTGATTTAATGTCTTATGAAAATTTAAAAATCTTGCTAACTCTAGTTTAAAATTTTAAACTCAGAAAACTACTATTTGTATTTTTCTTTTATTATGTTAGTATGTTTGTTTTTTATGTTGAGACTAGAAATCAAAGTTAGTGTGTTAATTTGTTTTTTTGTCCATACTCACTACTTAGAAGTCTACTGAATCTCTACATGTTGAATTGAAATAAAAATGATAGAAAATTAATCAAAAATTAATTTTACTCCTTTTTTTAGTTTTATACTTGTATAATTAGGGTATAAAAATTCCTATAAGCATCTTATTTCAATTTGCATTCCTGCTTATATATATCTACTACTAAACTGTTTAATCTTGTTAAAAATTTAAGTTTGGGGGGGATGAAAAATATTTTTAAAACTTTTTATTTGTTCTCAAATGAGCTGCAAGTGAATTTAATTTGAAAAGAAAAATGATCATGTATATGAAGTTATATTAGGGAAGTAAAATTTGATTTTACAAAAGAGTAAGAAAATTTAGTTAAAATTTTAAGTAATAAACAAAAACTTTAAGTTAAAAAATTTTAGTGTAGAAAAATGTTAAATATAGTGTAACTATCTTTAGTAAGAAAAATTGTATTTTTAAGAAAATTATAAATTTAGATTTTTATTTTTAATACTTAAATTGTTTTGTTAAAAATAATTTTCAAAACTATTATTATATGTATAGAAAGCTCCTAATGTTACAGACCAGGTGAAGTAGAAATTTTGAGAAGGACTAAAAATTTCAGAATGATGAGAATGCCTAAAATACTGAGGTATGATTTATTTTAGAATTTTTCTTTCCACCTGTATCATTTCATATTGAAAAATTTAAGTTTAGGGGAGTGAAGAAAAAGATTAACTATTAGGTTCTCAATTTAAATATTTTAAAAAATTAATAATATGATTGTATGTAGTGAATTTAATTGAGATAACTATATTTTGTAGATATTTAAATACTATGGTAGATTTAAGGGAATATTTTGTAATGAAAATTAATTTTGTGAATTAAGATATTTAGTATAAGAGAATAAGACTACATTTAACTATTTAAAGTAAGGGAAACTATATTTTGAAGTATTAAGAATCTTGAAAATTCATTTGAGAAGAAAAGNAGATAACTATATTTTGTAGATATTTAAATTCTATGGTAGATTTAAAGAAATATTTTTGTAATGAAAATTGATTTTGTAGATTAAGATATTTAGTATAAGAGAATAAGACTTATAGATTTTGTAAGGAAAATTAATTTTGTAGATTAAGATATTTAGTATAAGAGAATAAGACTATAGTCAACTATTTAAAGTAAAGGAAACTATATTTTGAAGTATTAAGAATCAGGAAATTCATTTGAGAAGAACTACTAAAGTAAAGGAAACTATATTTTGAAGTATTAAGAATTTGGAAGTTCATTTGAGAAGAAAAGATAACAAAAATTAATTTTGTAACTTAAGATATTTAGTATAAGAGAATAAGATTATAGTTAACTATTTGAAGTAAAGGAAACCATAGTTTGAAGTATTAAGAATCTTGGAAATTCATTTGAGAAGAAAAGATTGGGGTGCAATGATGTAAAAGCTATGAAATATTTATAAGGTAAAGGAATGCTTTGAGTTTCAAATTTATTAATGATGTAAAAGCTATGAAATATTTATAAGGTAAAGGAATGCTTTGAGTTTCAAATTTAGGCGATGTAAAAACTATGAAATATTTATAAGGTAAAGGAATGCTTTGAGTTTCAAATTTAGGGAAGAGTTCAAAATCATTAAAGGCTATCCAGATATAGTAATCCTCACTTGAAAAAGGAAAAAGAACTTTGAAATATTTATAAGGTAAAGAAATGCTTTGAGTTTCAAATTTAGGGAAAGAAAAGTGAAGTTAAAATCATTAAAGGCTATCCAGATATAGTAATCCTCACTTGAAAAAGGAAAAATAAGGGATTGGGCTATGTAATATTTATAAGGTAAAGGAATGCTTTGAGTTTCAAATTTAGGGAAAGAAAGGTGATGTTCAAATGTTTATAAGGTAAAGAAATGCTTTGAGTTTCAAATTTAGGGAAAGAAAAGTGAAGTTCAAAATATATCTATAAGGTAAAGGAGTGTTCTTTGAGTTTCAAATTTAGGGAAAGAAAGGTGAAGTTCAAAATCATTAAAGGCTATCCAGATTTTTGAGTTTCAAATTTAGGGAAAGAAAAGTGAAGTTCAAAATCATTAAAGACTATCCAGATAATAATCTTCACTTGAAAAAGAAAAAGAAAGGATTGACAACAATCACTGAAAAGAAAAGAAAAATTCACTTGAAAAAGGAAAAAGAAATGATTGACAACAATCCTTGAAAAGAAAAGAAAAATATATATTTTAGGGAAAGAAAAGTGAAGTTCAAAATCATTAAAGGCTATCCAGATATAGTAATCCTCACAAAAAAGGAAAAAGAAAGGATTAACAACAATCCATGAAAAGAAAAGAAAAATATATATGATTAAAAGCAATCAAAATGAAAAAAATTATAATAAAAGAAAAAAATATATAAAAGTGAGGAGAAGCTTAAGGAGATGCCTAATCAAAAATTGGCTTCATTGGACCTACCTAAATGGAAAACCTAAATACATTCCTGAACTTATATTTATGGATTAGCATCTTTTACTAGTGGTGTTCTCATGAAGTTCCTATCATTTGATTATTCTAAGTGACTTGATATTAGAACATATAGTTACTCTTGAAATGAATAGAAAATTAGAACTCTTAAACTTGATGACTAGATAATCTTGTACCTACAGAGTTAATTTAATTACTTGAATTTTGTCTAAAAATTTCACTATGATATTTACTTAAATCAAACTTATAGTATTTCTGAATCAAAATTTTACTACAATAGATCATAACTTTTATGTAGTACTAAAATTACTTGAGGACAAGTAATAGTTAGTTGTAGAACTAAAATTACTTGAGGACAAGTAATAGTTAAGTTTGGGGGATTTTGACCAAAGAAAAATATATTGAGATTTTCATACATCTTTTACACTATTTTTGATAATATTGCACTTTAAAGAAGGGTATTTTTTATGTTTTGTTGTAGGTATGATTAATTATGGTCATTGGAGCAAAAAGATGCAAAAACGGTGTAATTTGGAACAAAAACGAGCAAGAAATGAAATTTTGCCCTGTCACCGTTCGATAAGTCTTTTGATGCTTAATCTCTTTTATAATTTTTGCATATTTTTTAATGAGATTACACTTTAAAGGAAGGTTATTTTCATGTTTATTTTGTAGGGCTATCTGTTAGGAATGCAACGTAACTAAAATGGGGCGAAACGAAGCTAAAACGGAGCCAAACGGAGTGAAACAGTGGAGTTGCGTAGTCTGCTTGCCGATGGCGCCAAAATGGCGCCTACGATGAGATTTACCTGAGAAGTTAAAAAAGACAGAAAAGCTCGCCGACAGCTCCCTCGAGCCCGCCGACGGCGCTCGGGACGACTATGGACCGACTTTTGGCGGTTATGGGCTGAAATTCAACGTATTTGAAACCTTTTTGAAAGGACTCTTATGGCAACTCTTCAATCTTTGTCCTTACACTTTAAAAGAATGAATTTAGGTTAGAAAAAGGGGATTTTTGTGAGAGGAATGTTAGGAAAAGTGTGGAGAAAAGTTTAAGGTTTTTTAGAATAGGATGAAATGATGAGAGGAATGTTAGGAAAAGTGTGGAGAAAGTTTAGGTTTCTTAGAATAGGAGTAGAAATGTAGATTTCTACCATTTCTGGAGAGATTGGAGAGGAGATTTTGAGAAAATTTCTAATGAGATGTTATAGCATTGCATGGATCAACGGGTGACTTTGTGGGAGAGATATTTGTCTTTCTTTCAAAGGAAAAAAACTAAGTATTGTGTTCTTCATTATCTTTTGATTTTTGTAAATACTTATCTAGTGGATTTGCTTTGGTTAAATGAAGTTTTTGTTGTGTTTTCTTCATGCTTTATGATCGGCTTCTCTTACTCTCTCTTCTTGTTTGGAAATAATGGTATGAGAAGATTATGCCATTATTTTCATTTTACTTTTCTTTTGTAATGAGTAGAATTCATGTTTTGCGATTTTGTGATGCTTGTTAGAAGCGGATTTAATTATCAATGTGATGGTTTTTACTTCCACTTATTTTTGTTTTCATTTTACTTTTCTTTTGTAATGAGTAGAATTCATGTTTAGGATTTTGTGATGCATTAGAAGCAAATTTTATCAATGTGATGGTTTTTACTTGCACTTTATTTACATTACAATAAAGGCCTGTTGTAGTGTTAAATTTGTAATTGCATTAAGACCCAAGAGGGCTGTGTGATTCTCAACAAAGTAGAACCACATTCAGATTCCATAGATGGTTAAGTTCATGGGAGCTGAATGCAAATAAATAGGGAAATATACTTTGATGGGCGTAGAATTGGAGATTTTAGGGTGACAGACTAAAGTCCCCAATTTGGCCCTATTATTTGAGTACTGAAGCGGAGATGTTAGACCTCAGGTGAGGGGAACGTGGGAGTTCCAAAGTGAGAGCTGGTATCCTCCCAACCTAGCCACAGATTCAGTAAACAAGCATAGGATTAGTCAATGTTCTTTATGTATGGACTAAAGGGTAAAGAATAGGATTGCTCCTATTTGGCACATACAATATTTAATGCATCTCATTCCTTTACATTATCCAATTCATTACATAAGAATAACAATTTTTAATATCTCAAAATTCTCCAAACCAATTCCTCTAGAAAGGGTTATCTTTAGAATTAATATTTGCATTTAGTTATAGTTACTGTCTTTACATTTAACACTTGCATTTAGGAGCAGTTTCTAGATAAAACATCATTTTAATCGACATTCCAAACTGAGGACTAATTGTAGTAGACTAGGATTTGACTAAGGACCTCTTACCTTGCTTCCTTGTGGGATCACTAAACGGGACTCCACTAGAGCCCTATATTACTTGAGCGATACGTATAATTGCGTTTGAAATTGTAACTTTACAAAATCATTAAAAATATATAAATCTGGGTTCATAAATTCTTGCATATTAAAAGTTGCATCAAGTTTTTGACATCGTTGCTGGGGATTTAATTCTTTTAGTATTGGTGTCAAATTCTTGTATTTTTAAGCATATAAAAAGTCGCTGTGAGGAACCCATTTTTCACACACAATGCCCAAGTGGAACTAGTTCACCAACACACCTATTGGGGATCCAACCCTACATGAAGTTTTAAAGAGTCCTTGATGGCCTCCTGAACCCCTCTGGTCGAAAGTGATTGTACAAATAGTCCTGAAGTCCAAAGAGTTGTTCGTACTTTCTTAAGACAGAAATGGATAAAGTATGTCAATGGAAGAAGAGTAGTTTGGTCCAAGAGGGACATTGACACATTACCGATGTATNTCCCTCTGGTCAAAGGTGATTGAACAAATAGTCCTGAAGTCCAAAGAGTTGTTCGTACTTTCTTAAGACAAATGGATAAAGTATGTCAATGGAAGAAGAGTAGTTTGGTCCAAGAGGGACATTGACACATTACCGATGTATGAAGATAATATTTCCTTTTTTAAATAAAGAGAAAAGCTTGTCCCCAGCAAAGTCGCCAGAAGCTGTCGGCACTATTTTAGTTGATGAGTTGCCCGTAAAAAGCTATCGGTCACCGAAATTAAAATCTCGTCGCCCGCTTTGGAAGTATATTTTAATGTTTAGAAAATTATGAAATCAAACTGACCACATATTTTTCATAGCTTAAATGAAAGAGCGTTGAACGTCAAACCCTGTATCCATCCCAAAGGATAAACATAAGACTTGAGGATGAAGCTTGATCAAATAAACTGATAAATATATGACATCCATTTGGTCTTCAAAACTATTTTGTTTGCCAATAATTTCTCCTATTTAAAATGAATAATTAAATAGGTTTTATATTAAGTTGTGTTCGGACGAGCTTCCTATAAGGGCAAGCCCCTATAGTTAATTACATCCTAAATTACCAAAGTCATCTAAGAAAACTCTCGATAAAAATCAAGAAATATTATCTTCAAAGGTTNCAAAAGCTATCGGTCACCGAAATTAAAATCTCGTTGCCCGCTTCGGAAGTATATTTTAATGTTTAGAAAATTATGAAATCAAACTGACCACATATTTTTCATAGCTTAAATGAAAGAGCGTTGAACGTCAAACCCTGTATCCATCCCAAAGGATAAACATAAGACTTGAGGATGAAGCTTGATCAAATAAACTGATAAATATATGACATCCATTTGGTCTTCAAAACTATTTTTTTTGCCAACAATTTCTCCTATTTAAAATGAATAATTAAATAGGCTTTATATTAAGTTGTGTTCGGACGAGCTTCCTATAAGGGCAAGCCCCTATAGTTATTTACATCCTAAATTACCAAAGTCATCTAAGAAAACTCTCGATAAAAATCAAGAAATATTATCTTCAAAGGTTNCGGGTTTGGGAGGTCTGCCCCCCTTCTTTTCAGCAGGAGATGAGACATAATTAAAGTCTCCTCCCACCATCCAGGCCTTGCAATAGACCCTTGGATGAGCTACAGGGATTCCCACAACTCAATTCTAGCTGCTTTAGAACATCCAGCATAGACAAAGGAAGCAAAAAATTCCTTATCCATAAATTTGAGATTAAAATGTAAGATTTGGGTATGGTTGAGTAGGATAGAGCACTGCATTTCTTTCCTACAAAAAATCCAAATTTTGTCGTTGATGTTAGTAAACAAATTGAATCCAGGGAAGACTTTAGCAATTTTCAATGTGTTGAGGTGAACCATAGGTTCCAAAATGGCAATACACCAAAGTTTGTGCTTCTTATTCAGATATTTGAGTCTTTTTAGAGATATGGGTGGGCAATCCCCCTAATGTTCCAACATAACAAATTAATCATGGGGAAGGGGGAGAAGAGTAAGGTTGGGACCTGGACCTAGTCCTCCCTCTATATTTGTTTGAACCCATTCTTATCTGATTAGCATTGACCTCCAAACCCTAAAGCTCCTTTCCTTTCCCAAGGTCTTTTCCTTCTTCTTTATAATTCTTTTTTTCTTAGTTTTCTGGATTTGCCACTCTGACTCCAGCTCTTTGTTCATGTCTTCTACTAGTTTCTGACAAGGGGGTTCCACTACTGGATCCACCACTGGATTGATCACATTTCTAGGAGGAGGGGAGGTAAACACTTCCCCCACTGACTCAGCCTCTGGATGGATCTCTATTTCCNTTGAAATAGTTAGGGAGTGAGTTTCCTTTGAAAAAGTGTTGAATAGCTATAATCACCTCTTCCTTGATGACCTCCCAAGCTTTCTTATTGAAGTCAGAAGTAAACCCATCAGGTCCAGCTGATTTGGAATTGTCAATAGAATTCAAAGCAGCCTTTATCTCTTCCTCATCAGGGATATCAATTAAGTGCAGATTGGTAGTGTACTTCTTGCTGTCAAAGAACAAATTTCTATCAATTTGTTCTCTATCCCTAGTGGTCTCATTCATTAGGCTTTGGCAATACTGCACAGCACTTTCAGCAATGTCCTCATCCTTCCTAAGCCAAGTACCATTATGATGTTTGATAGAGTTTATAGTGTTGCATTTCTTTTGGTATTTGATGCAGGCATGGTAGAATTTAGTATTCCTATCTCCATCAGCAAATTTAGTTTTTGCAGCCTTTTGTTGAAGGAAGTGGTCCTGCCACTGGATGGCATTTAGAAGTCTCTCATTAGCCTCAAGGAGAACAACCTCATCGATCCTTCCTTTTCTACGCTCCTCCTCCAGCTCAGTTACCTCCTTTTCAGCCTTATCAACAATCTGTAGGAGGTCTCCAAAGGTATTCCAGCTCCACAGTTTAAGGGCTTTAGCAACCCTCTTCTGATTAAGCCAAAGGTTGATAAATGGGTCAGAGTGAAGGTCTTTCTTCCATTGATCATTAATAATATTCAAGAATGTTAAATGCTGAGACCAAACATTCAAGTATCTCAAGGAGCTTTTCTGGTTAGCCATCTTATTCCCAATAGTAATCAGTAAAGGTCTGTGATCAGACCCAGCAAGGNTCTTGTTGACCTTTAGCCCAGACACCTATTGGAATTGTTGCAGACATCCCATAATGTACTTTGTAGCAGGCTTAGAGGCCCTAGTGAACAGCAGAATGTCATCAGCATAGATCAGATGGCTGATGTCCATCCTAGCTCTATTATGATAAGAGTTAAAGGTTTTCCTCTTCCCCTTACAGTCCATCAGTCTAGAAAAGTAGTCCAACACCAGTATGAAAATGGTGGGGGACAAAGGGTCCCCTTGTTTAGTCCTCTGGTGGCTTTAAAGGAAACCATGAGAATTCTCATTTATAAAAACTGAGTTTGTGTTGTCCTCCAGCCATCTTTTAATCATCTTGCATCAATCCCAGGAAAAACCCCTAGCCTCCAAACAGTCAATGATGAAGTCCCAGTTAACCTTGTCATAAGCCTTCATTAGATCAAGCTTAAAGATTGCACTACCCCCTCTGCAAGGTTTCTCCAAATCCTGCAGAAGTTCTTGAGCCAGAAGGATGTTATCCCCAATACTTCTACCTTTAACAAAAGCAGCTTGGTTAATGCTGATAAGGTGAGGTAAAA
>JXCR01143401.1:174936-189265 GCA_002079205.1 Phalaenopsis hybrid cultivar
TTTACTACAATAGATCATAACTTTTATATAGTACTAAAATTACTTGAGGACAAGTAATAGTTAAGTTTAGGAGATTTTGACCAAAAGAAAATATGTTGAGATTTTCATACCTATTTTATATTATTTTTGACGATATTGCACTTTAAAGAAATGTATTTTTGATGTTTTGTTGTAGGTATGATGAATTATGGACATTGGAGACAAATGATGAAAAAGTAGCGAATTTGGAGCGAAAAGAACCAAAATGTAAAGATTTGAACTAGGATGCCGATGGCGAGCCCAACGGCGCCGATGACGAGAATTTCTTGAGACTCCAGCCAAATATTTTAGAAGGCCCACCAAAGGCGCCCTCGAGGCTACCGACGGCGAGATCGATGGTTATTTCAAAAGGTGCATTGAATGTGGATGAATTTTGGAGGGATGCTTAGGCAACTCTTGGGAAAACTCTTCCACATCTTTAAAAGAAGATTTTAGCCAAAAATTGAGAGAAAGTTCAAGGAGTTGGAAGGTTAGAACAACATCCGAGAGTTCCAGTAGTGTGTAGAGAGTAATTGTGAGGAATTCTTTAAGAGATTGTAAGAGTGGAGGGAAAGTGAGAGATTTTTTCTTCCTTGCTGCTTTGAAGAAGAATTTTGTGTGTTGTAAAGAAAGGAAGAGATTCAGAGGAACTTCGAGGAGTTTGCTTGGGCTTGCTGCTTCGAAGAGAAATTCTGTGTGCTGTAAAGAAAGGAAGAGATTCAGAGGAACTTCAAGGAGTTTTCTTGGGGAAAGTTAGAGATAAGTGTTATTTACTTGTTGTAGTTTGTATGACTTTACTTTTATATATAAATTATTAGTTTGTATGAGTTAGCTTTTATATATCAATTCTGAGTTTTTTTGTGTCTTCCCCATGAGCTCTGAGTAGTTTTCTCTGTCTTTCTCCTTATCTTGAGATTTGTGAACTGGTGATTTGAATTGTTTGAGCCTTAAAAATGTTAAAGAAGTTGTGATGATTTTTTCACTTTGATCTTAATTTACTTTCAATCTGGTCAATTGATTTANGTTTTTCTAATTTTTCTTTGAATTGTTAGAATTATTTTAGTAAAAATCCATTTTTAGCCTTTAAAAATTANAATTAAGATATCAGAAGTGAAAATGTTATTTTTTAAAATTTAATTTAATTTTCATATTTGTTTTAATGCAAAAATAGGATTTTTCAAATAAAATTTCATAACTTGAGCAAGGCAAAGCCTAATACCATGAAATTTTTACTGGATTTAAACTTAGACTAGGGAAGCATTAGGGCCAAATTTCATGATTTATTGACTTTTATTTGAAGTTTAAGAGTTATTTTAATTTCTGGAGTATTTATTAATTACAAAATATTTTAAATGTGGAAAATAAAGTTTTATAATTTTATTAAATCTCTCTAAGGTCAAAAAACCTAGAGAAACAAATTTCATAATTTTCTAATTTTTCTTTGAATTGTTAGAATTATTTTAGTTAAAATCTATTTTTAGCCTTTAAAAATTATTTTAAGCTTTAAAATTCAACATCTTCACTTAGAAAATTAGGAAAAATATTACATTTGTTCCTAAGTGCTTATGAAATAATTTAGAACATTTCCATGAATTTTCTTATTTTTGTAATTTTTATCATTTTTTAATTATTTGAATATTAAAAATAGACTAAAAATGAAGTTTTTATTTTAATTACAATTTTATTTTTAAAAAATTTCTCTAATAACATAGAACTCCAAAAACTAATTTTTATAATTGTTCGAGTTATATTTTAATTATTAAAAATCTTTTTAGTGTTAAAAATGGCACTTAACTTGAAAAATCAATTTGAGTTATTAAATGAGCTCCAAATGTTTTAAAATTTTCATGGGGAGTTCTCTAAACTTTAAATCATAGTGGAAATTAAAAATTAAGTCATTTAGATGTTTTTGTTTCCCAAATTTAATTTTCTTTATGTTTTAGAGTTGGTCAAAATTAAGTGCATTCTTAATGACGTAACCCATGAAATATTTTTCAAAGGGTTCTCTGGTCATAACAAAGCTTCTAAAATTTTCTTAGAATTTTCTAAGCAACATGATAATTATTATGATTAATTTATGTAAATAATAGAAATAAACTTGGAAAAAATGGATCTCTGTCTAGAGATATTATCTGACTTTGGACAAATTAGAGGATGTTCCCTAAGACAGATGCAACAACATGCCAAAATTTCAAGTCATGATGAAATGTCTATTTNGTTGGAAAAAATGGATCTCTGTCTAGAGATATTATCTGACTTTGGAAAAATTAGAGGATGTTCCCTAAGACAGATGCAACAACATGCCAAAATTTCAAGTCATGATGAAATGTCTATTTGCATGGTGAAATAAAAGACTCAAAACCATATTTAATTAATTAAAAATAAAATATTTATTAAATAAACTTCACATTATTTCCACATTGTTCTCCTCTGTTCTTTGAGAAAGAGGGTGTTTTTATTTTATTTTTGTGATTTTTCTACACTAAGATATGGATTTTTGAAGTTAGGGCTATCTATTTAAATAAAAAATTACCCTATTTATATATTTAAATGTGCGGTGCTGCATTAACCTACGGTGGCTCCGAAGCTCCATGCGACGCGCTCCTATTCGATGTCGTCATCTACCTCAGCACTGACTTGGCTCGTAGTTCATGTATGAAGGCACTGTCTAACTAGACCTCATCCTTTGATGAGATAAACGCACGATCGAACAGCTCCCCGTCATCATCCCCAATGCCTTAGCCTGAGAACCATCCCTTTTCAAAGCTTAATTTCTTAACCAAATTAAGTGCAGTTTGTNACACTGACTTGGCTCGTAGTTCATGTATGAAGGCACTGTCTGACTAGATCTCATCCTTTGATGAGATAAACACACGATCAAATAGCTCCCCGTCATCGTCCCCAATGCCTTAGCCTGAGAACCATCCCTTTTCAAAGCTTAATTTCTTAACCAAATTAAGTGCAGTTTGTTTCTAAATGCTCGTCTAAGTGTGACGAACACATCCATAAAGTAATCAAGCCATTAAGATAAGCCTAATCAAATAGAGAATCAAAATAGGCTCGGGAAGAGGGGGAGTTCAATACCTTTGCTCTGAGAAGGGAAGCCTCAATCAGAGGTGCTTGGCATGTTCGTGGAGGTCCAAGGAGGCTAGTGATAAAGCCTCTTACTATGGTGAAAGGCCTAAGTAAGATTTTGACCAAGCTCAATTTAAGGTGTTGGTCTAGAGCTATGCTAGGGGCTCTGTATGAGAGGGATTTGATGGGGCTTCTTCTTCTTTCACTGTGGTGATGGTGTGGGTGAGTTTAATTTAGTTTTGGTGGAGTGTAGAAGTGTGGAGAGCTCTGTCCTCTCTCCGATAAGGATTTAAGCTCAAAATTTGAACTTTTGAAAGGGGATTTGGGGTAATGTAGTGGTTGGGTTGCACTCTGGAGNCTTTGGTGGAGTCTAGAAGTGTGGAGAGCTCTGTCCTCTCTCCGATAGGGATTTAAGCTCAAAATTTGAACTTTTGAAAGGGGATTTGGGGTAATGTAGTGGTTGGGTTGCACTCTGGAGGTCTCAAAGAGGCTCTAGGAGTAATTTTGAGGGCTCTCTCTGAGAAATTTTTTGCACATCCTCCATGGCCGTGGAAGTGAAGTTTTTATAAAATGGGCTTTTAGGGGCCAATTGGGGGGTGAAAATGCTTTCTTAGGTGGAGGGCAGAGAGGCTCTAAGATTTAATTTGGTTGAGGTGGCCTCTAGGTTTGAATTGGGTTTGATTCCATGGGGGTGGCTCTCAATTTGGACATTTTCTGGCCACTAGGCCGGCTAGACAGGCCAGGGGAGGTGGCTAGGAGGTAAGGTCAGCCAGGGGAATATGTCACAGCAATTAAATGGGTTAGTGTTTAGCTTTGGCAAAAATATCCTTGGCTNCTCCATGGGGGTGGCTCTCAATTTCAACATTTTTTGGCCACTAGACCGGCTAGACAGGCCAGGGGAGGTGGCTAGGAGGTCAGGTCAGCCAGGGGAATATGTCACAGCAATTAAATGGGTTAGTGTTTAGCTTTGGCAAAAATATCCTTGGCTTAAGAAAATATGGAATAAAATCCCTTGATTTGAGGATCCCTTGGTTCATGGCTCATTTGGGTGGTTCCATGAGGTTTGGCTTGTTCAATAGGGTCCAAAATTTGGCTTTGGTGGCCTTGCCTTGACCAATTTGACATGTTTAGGTCAATTTTGGTGCATGGGTCCAAGTGGGTGCAAATGNAAAAATTTGGCTTTGGTGGCCTTGCCTTTACCAATTTGACATGTTTAGGTCAATTTTGGTGCATGGGTCCAAGTGGGTGCAAATGACCAAGACTTGGGTTTGGGCTAAGCTATCTACTTTAATTGGCCAAATTGATTGATTCATTTGATGTAGATGATTGTAATGAACATTTTTGGTGAACGATTGAAAGAATTTTGAGTTCAATTGGAGGGTTAATTTGAAGGACTTTGGAATTTTGGTGAATTTGGGCACGTTGGGCTAGACATAGGTTTAGATTGGGCTAAGCTTAGGCTAAGTCCAAATTGATTATTTGGAATGGTCTATAGGAATGTGATTAACAGTTTTCAACATAAATTGGGTGACAATTTTGGGGTAAGGCAATCAATTTGGTGAAATTTGGAGGCATTGCCAATTTGTGGCAAAATTTTGGGCTTTTGACTTAGGTTGAAATTAAATGAAATTGAGGCTTCACCAAGGCCAATTGAAGGTAATTTTTTATATTCAGGAATGTTGTGAAGATTTTTTAACATAAATTGTGGCAAATTGAGTGGGCTATGGGTTTAATTGGGTGAGATTAGGTCATGTGGCCAAAATTGGGGCTTTGACCTAAATCATACTTGGGCTCAAATAATGTGCCAATTCAGCTTGGATTTGGTTTAAATTGGTCCAATGTAAGGTGAATTTAATTTTAGGATTGAAATTGGGCAAAATTGGGACTAATTTGATGGACATTTGAGGTAGATTTGGGGAGATTGGGCATTTTAAGGGCAATTTAGGGGTTTTGGACAAAGTTGGTCAAATTGGCCAAATTGGGTCATGTGGTAGTTTAGAAAAATGAAATTAAGAATATTTGGAAGGTTTTGGGATTTTTTGGAATTTTTGGAAATTTTTTGAAACTTTGGGCTAAGGAGGGGTATTTTGGTAATTTGGCAATTTTTGGTGATTTTGGGTAATTTGGGTATTTTCAAAAGGTTTGAAATGACCTTTGAACAAATTTGGGTATTTTTGGTAAATTTGAGAATTTTCGCCAAACTTACGGTTTCGAGGGTATTTAGGTAATTTCGAGGAGTTTAAGGGCAAAAAGCCAAGTTCGATATCTTTGGTAGAATTGGGAAGCTAACCACCATAAATAAGTCATTGACCAATGGAAACCCATTTGGGTCCTCTATGTACTGGTCTTAGCTAAACCCAAGCTTAGGGCCAGTGGGTTTAGGGGACCATCTACATGAGTCTCCCAAAGGATTAAAGAAACGAAGTTAAGAAAATTTTGGGTTTAGGGTACTGAGTGATTGTGAGTGAGGTGATTGTAGTAAGTGCTTTAGCTATCGACCAACACCCAGGGTCAATCCTAAGATCAAACAGTACTATGGGAACTCTCCTTGATCTCCCTCATAATGACCCCACCTGCTAAGTGTCAGAGGTTAGAACCAATATGTAGAGCTTCAAGTTGAGTAAAGAGGAGTTTGGAATTTCTAATGGTGAGGGTTTCTTTTCAAGTTTCTAGGAATAGTCAATAAGAAAGACCTATGGCTAGACCTTAGGCTACTAAAGAGGAAGAACTAGAAGTGAGGTCAGCACTAATCAAAGGGCAAATGGGTTATAAATGATCTTAATTGATTTTTTATGATTGAAACATGAAAGGGATAAAAGGTAACAACCAATCTCACTTTGGTCTCATTAAAGATAAATTTGTAATTTTTCAAATTGATGAAATTTGGAAGTATAATTAAATAAGAAGATATTAAGGTGAGAGGTTTGCCTTTGGAAGATCATAACCCATTAACTCAAAGCCCCAACTAATGTTTTTAAGATAATTTATGACATATTATAAGGATTAAAAGTATAGATAATCAACTTTTTTTAAAAATTATAAATCTACCTATTAAGTTTTAAGGGCTTAGTAGTGAATTAGGTTTGATCAAAATTTTGTCTAATGAGGTTTAGAAAATGACCTATAAATAATTTGAAACATTTTCAAAACACTACAAGCCCTTCTTTAAAATCAAACCAGCTAAATTCCTTAATTAAGCCATATTGTCCCTAAGGGTCTTCACCCGTATAATTTGTAAGTGAAACATCAAGTGATAATTATCCCACTTAAAGGGATAATCAAAACATTAAAGTTCACTGAGCATAAGGGTATAAATTGGTGAACCACATAGCAAACATAATAAGACCAAAATGAACTCGAGACAATTCGAGGGACTGTGAAATGTTTAGGGTATTGCCCAGGACTTTTCATAATCCTTTGGGAATTTCGGAGGACACTTAGACTTATTATGATTTGCTCAATAGAATCATCCATAGAGATGACTAAACTAGGGTATGATATAAGATCTGATAGACACACCTCAAACATGTGTTTTTAACTTTTCCTGCAAAATTACATACATATGCTTTGCAGATACTGACCTTGCAAGTGGAGGAACGAGAAGAATCGCTATGTATGCTTTTAAGTTATTGCATCGCAATTTACATTTGTTTATTTGCACTTCTTGTCCCCTGCTTATAAACTTGCATGTTAAATAACAAATTCACCCTGCATATCAAAACTGAAACTTTTATGATAACCACGGAACTGAAACCAAAACCAAAATTAAGAAATCAAAACAAGACAAAATTCACCAACACAATAGTCAAAATATAAGACAACTCAAAATTTAATCACAAACAAAACAAAACAAAACAAACATTACTACTAAATTAAAATGTCTCTATCAAATGATCAGGAATCCCTCGAAGGAGGTAACCTACAGTTACTAACGAGATTTCCCACTGTCTAAATGAAAGTATTGAACTCATTAAGTTAAGTTTAGTAAATTCATTTGGACTAAGTAAATCTGAAAGAAAATAGTGGTACCAGAACGAGGGAACCGTGGGATCCTAACCGGTGTCACTCTAATCAACTTTAATATCCCCCACAATAATTGAATTACCATAACCTTAAGGAGCATTTGATTTGACATTAAGAATCGATACATTAGAAAACTTAAACTACCTATGACAAGGAGCTTGAAGCTGACCATCTTCAAAAGAAAAACATATCTACACCAGCTACACCATTCGTTAGAATTAAACAACAAGTCATAAGATTTTGAGTTTGTTTGTCTAGTGCGACATAAGTCCTCAACTCTTCTTTAGAGTTTTGTATAGCCCTTCTATACAATATAAACCCAAACTCATTTTAGGATTTCGAGGTTGTCGTTCGTTACAACCTAAATCCTCACATCTTCTAAGCTATTTGTGTGATCGTTTCATATGAATTTAAGTCACAATTAATAAAATTTGTAGGATGAGACACTTAAATATTTCTCCTTTAAATTGAAGCCAAACAGTAGGATAGCTTAGGAAGTCACCAAGGTTCTCCTCAGGATCTGTGTCATCCACTAGGCTTCTTCCTTTGGATTCCAAAAATAAATGTTGCAAATTTGAGCTATTCCATTTTCACACCTCTTTGTCCTATTTCTTTGAAAAGTCTTGTCCTTTTAAAATTTTAAAGACAATATCCCTTAATTTTTATCAAGACTTTTCCTAGGTAACTTTGATTATCTAAGATGTAATTAACTATAAGGGCTTGTTTTTGCAGGAAAATTTAACAAACCCAGCTTAATATAGAATCTATTTAATTTTTTGTATTAAATAGAAGAACTTTTTGGTCAACATAAAATGGTTTTTGTAGACCAAACGGATGTCATATTTTTTTTAGTTTATTTGATCAAGCCCCACCCTCAAGTTTTGTGTTTATCTTCGAGGATAGATACATAGCTTGACGTGTAGTGCTATCTCATCTAAACTTTGAAAGATATGGGATCGATTTGATTTCATATTTTCTTAAACTTATATATATATATATATATNGAAAAGTCTTATCCTTTTAAAATTTTAAAGACAATATCCCTTAATTTTTATCGAGACTTTTCCTAGGTAACTTTGATTATCTAAGATGTAATTAACTATAAGGGCTTGTTTTTGTATGAAAATTTAACAAACCCAGCTTAATATAGAATCTATTTAATTTTTTGTATTAAATAGAAGAACTTTTTGGTCAACATAAAATGGTTTTTGTAGACCAAACGGATGTCATATTTTTTTTAGTTTATTTGATCAAGCCCCACCCTCTAGTTTTGTGTTTATCTTCGAGGATAGATACATAGCTTGACGTGTAGTGCTATTTCATCTAAACTTTGAAAGATATGGGATCGATTTGATTTCATATTTTTTTAAACTTACATATATATATCGAGGGTATTTAGGTNTCAGGACCGTCTGTTCAATTACTTTTGAATAGAGAGGTTCAGAAGTTCATTAGGACTTTTAATCTTTATGTGGATTTGGACCCTTAATAGGTGTTGGTGGACTAGTTCCACATGGGCATTGTGCATTTTAAATTCGATCCCGCACTGGTCCTAAATTTTACTTTCCCCTTCATGTCATTTCAAGTTTGGTTTGCTAGTTTGCAAATTAAATTGAGTTGTGTCATGTTGNACCAACAGCTTCCACAAGACGATCCCCTCTAAAATTGTGTCGACAGCTTCTGGAGACTCCTCTGGGAAAATTTCTCTTTCCATTTAAATTAGGGAATATTGTCTTCTTACATCGGTAATGTGTCCATGTCCCTTATGGACCAGATTATACTTCTCTCATTGGCATACTTCACCCATTTCTCATTTGGGTAAGTACGGTCAACTCTTTCAGACTTCAGGACCGTTTGTTCAATTACTTTTGAATAGAGAGGTTCAAAAGTTCATTAGGACTTTTAATCTTTATGTGGATTTGGACCCTTAATAGGTGTGTTGGTGGACTAGTTCTGCATGGGCATTGTGCATTTTAAATTCGATCCCGCACTGGTCCTAAACTTTACTTTCCCCTTCATGTCATTTCAAGTTTGGTTTGCTAGTTTGCAAATTAAATTGAGTTGTGTCATGTTGCGCTTGTTCTTTAACCTTTCTTATTTAATTAATTAAATCTCTCTACTTTCAAACTATTTTGGCTAAATTTTTAAAATCTTCATAAACTAAAAAATAATAATGACTGCCCAGCCTTGACCTTTGTTAACTTTTTGTATTCACACTAGAATTACAAATTGTTGGCCAAATAACTAACCCGAGGGCTTTCTTTTGAAGCTGTTGCAATGGCGTTCCCGACACTCACTTTCTCCTACAACTTGCCAACTAGCCGCAATGCTCACAATGTCGCTCCCACCATCAAGTTTGGAACTGGGTTCGACAAACTGGAAGTCGTTATCAGAAAAGCCCCGTTCATCATAATGAAGTTCTTCGCTCTGGAGGTTCAGGAGCCTACAATTGAATTGAATCTGAATTATCCCCAACATTTCCCTTCCTTCAAGAAGGTGAAAGCTGCTGCTCCCCCAGCACCTGCTAAGTCTGTTGTTCCNGAACTGGAAGTCGTTATCAGAAAAGCCCCGTTCATCATAATAAAGTTCTTCGCTTTAGAGGTTCAGGAGCCTACAATTGAATTGAATCTGAATTGTCCCCAACATTTCCCTTCCTTCAAGAAGGTGAAAGCTGCTGCTCCCCCAGCACCTGCTAAGTCTGTTGTTCCCTTTTCTGACAAAGGAAAGGAGTTTATGATCGTAGAAGATGGAACTAAAGAATTTACCGTCCCACCATCGGTGTTTGAAATTGAATCAAGTTTGAAGTCTGCATCGTTGACTCGATCTCAAAGAAGGAACTGAAGCTAAAAGACTCAAAAGGCCGCTAAAGCAAAAAATTCTAGAAAAGATACCTGTTGATGAATTTCCTCATGAAGAGGAACTTGAATAACTTGAGGCTCTTCGCTCCTGCGAGGGGGTAGGTTCCACCTGTTGATAAATACTAATGGATATGAAATTATTCAAAAGATTGTTGCTACCTTACCATCATTTCATGGTCGTAGNCGTTGATAAATACTAATGGATATGAAATTATTCAAAAGATTGTTGCTACCTTACCATCATTTCATGGTCGTAGGGAGGAGAGGGAGAAGCTCTCTCTTATCACTAAAGTCCATACAGTATTCTAAAGATTGGCCACTAAAGAAGGATGTTCAGTCGTTGAGCTACTTAAATGAGTAGGATGCACGGTGTCCTCTCAAATGAAGAAAGATATTTTAAGGGATGTCAGATCTTCCAAAAAATCTCAAAAGTTAACTGAAGTTTTTCCAACCCGTATTCCTGTCAGATTCCATCTAGGGAGTAGAGTTGATACTACTATTACTACCACAGATTTTGTTACAGTCGCTGCTCTAGGGTCTGCAGGACGTTGATCGGTTAAGTCACGTCTGGGTACAAGGATATCATCAGTTTTTGCTCGTAAGAGTGCCCCAAAGGGAGAAGATAAAGAAATCACCCGATACTGTATTTGGTCTGCACTGCAGGGTGCATGCCTCTCTTTGACCGATGCCTCTATTTTCATAGCCAAAGAAGAAGGTTTGGATACCCAAGGTTGTGGTACCAATAAATATTCAATGAGTTGGCAGGTTAGAGTTGTGGAATGGAGAAAAGGTTTGAAATATCAAATATAGTTGCAGCTATTGTTACTGATTTAATGAACAAGGGGAAGATGTTCAAAAAAATCCTCCATATCTCAAAATGATCCAGGAAGCGATTATTGAAGAGAAAGTTGAAAAGCTCAGGGATGAAAATTCCAAGTTAGCTAGAGAGCATGGAGTAGCCATCGGTGATGATGAAGATTTTGATTTCAATGATTATCTCAATGAAGATTTCATGGATGTTATGTCATTGAGACTAGAGCCACTGCATCTGTGCATGATGCCCAATCTCTCATTAAAGGGAATGCCGCAGATGATTTGTGCATGGTCGTTTTCTTAAGAGATGAACAAATTATTCAAATGGAAAAGAGAATGGAGGAGATGGCCGCTACCATAGCCATCATGGCTACAGTTCACGGACAATATGAGTCACAGCAAATAGCTTCTCCAGGAGTCAAACAACTGGAAATAATTCATATTACCGATGAAAGAAAAGAAGTCACCTCCGCCAACGAAGAAGATCAACAAAAGAAGGATTCCTCACCAAGTACCATACCCGAGAAAGATATTAAACAGTTGATCGAATAACAAGTCCGGGAGGCCTTAACCAAATCTAAGGGTGGTGCATTGATTTTAATGGGCAGACCTTACCCAGAGGAGCTTGATATTGTACCCTACCCCAAGGGTTTTGTGTCACCAAACTTTAAGACATTCGATGGACTGAAAATCCCATGCAGCATATAACACACTTCCGAGCTAGTTGTGGCAACACAGGAGGTGACAAAGCTTTGCTCTTCCGACACTTTGTCAACAACCTATCAAGAATTAAATTTGATTGGTATGCCGAGCTACCCAACAGATCGGTCAAGACATTTGTCGAGTTAGAAAAATTATTTGTGAAGAATTTTGTGATACACCTAAAAATTACCTACTTTTTCATATATATTTTATGCTCAATTTTAATGATTTTTAATGATATTACACTTTAAGGGAATGTATTTTCTATATTTTTGATTTCAGGCACAATAAATGGACTTTTGGAGAAAATGAAACAAAAATGGTGCAATTTTGAGTAAAAATGAGCAAGAAGGAAAATTCTGACTTGACACATTTTGATATGTATTTCTATGTTTAATCTCCTTTACACTTTTTACACATTTTTGAATNATTTGTTATAATTGCATTAAGACCCAAGAGGGTGGTGTAATTCTCAAAAAAATGGAACCACATTCAAATGGATGGTGAACTTCATGGGGTTGAGTGCAAATAACTAGGGAATATATATATTATTGGGCGAAGATTTGGAGATTTTAGGGTGAAAGACTAAAATCCTCAATTTGGTCGTAGTGTTTAAGAACTAAAGTGAGAGTTAGCCTTTAGAGGAAGGGAAGTGGGAGCTCTCGAGTGAGAGCCAATATCCTCCCAGCCTAACCACAAATTTAGAGACTAAACCTAAGATTAGCCAACGGTTCTCTGTAACACTTGACTTAGAGTAGAGAATTAAATTGCTCCTATTTTGCACATATAATATTTAATATATCTCATTCCTTTACGTTATCTAATTCACTACATAAGAATAACAGTTTTTAACATCTCAAAATCCTCCAAACCAATTCATCCAAAAAGGTTTATGGCTTTAGAATTAATATTTTCATTTAGGAATACTTATTTGTTATTTTAAAATTAAGACTTACATTTAGGATTACTTGTTAGAAAAACCACTTACATCGATCTTCCAAACTAAGGACTAATAGTAGTAGACTAGAATTCGATTAAGGATTTCTTACCTTGCTTCTTCGTGGGATCGATACTGGGGTTTTTAAGAAAAGCCCTATATTACTCGGAGAGATATGTGCCCTTGCATAGGACCCATAGTGTGTGAACTAATTCATATATTTTATATAACATTTAAATTTTGCACATTAAATACTTAATATAAATTGGGTCAAGTTTTTTGCCATATTTTTGAAAGCTAAATTACAACGTAACTTCGGGTCGAGTCAAGTTCTTGATGCCTTCTCAGGGGAATTAAATTGACATAAAACACGCATAAGATAGCACACACTAGGGGTGCATCAAGTTTTTGGCATCGTTTCCAGGGATTAAAATCTTCAAGTAGTGGTTTCAACTTAATAAATACATGCATATAAAAAATTGCGATCAAGTTTTTGGCACCATTGTCGAGGAAGCTTCGGTAAGAACGTTACGAGAATTTTAGTTAAACTTGTAANGTCGTTTCCAGGGATTGAAATCTTCAAGTAGTGGTTTCAACTTAATAAATACATGCATATAAAAAATTGAGATCAAGTTTTTGGCACCATTGTCGAGGAAGCTTCGGTAAGAACGTTACGAGAATTTTAGTTAAACTTGTAAGACTTAAATTTGGAATTTATAGTATTTTTATCTAGTGTGTTTATTTTAAAGAAAATTAAAAATACCAAAATTTTTTTTGATATGTATTCTATTAGTTACGTCTTTAAATTTGTATGCGTAGTTTAGGAGCTGTAGACCTTGGATTTTATGACTTTGATTTAGACCGAACCTTTAGGAGGATGATGAATCCGAAAGGATTCCATGAATTTATTGTAGAAATGGTGGATCAATGATATAATGATTATTTAGATTTGGATTATAATGTTAGTAGCTTTAAAAGAGTAANATTTTTTTGATATGTATTCTATTAGTTACGTCTTTAAATTTGTATGCATAGTTTAGGAGCTGTAGACCTTGGATTTTATGACTTTGATTTAGACCAAACCTTTAGGAGGATGATGAATCTGAAAGGACTCCATGAATTTATTTTAGAAATGGTGGATCAATGATATAATGATTATTTAGATTTGGATTATAATGTTAGTAGCTTTAAAAGAGTAAATCTTAAGAGAGTGGCGAATTTTCAAAAATATATTCATACAATTTTAATTTCTCAGGTTGCAGATATTGAGAGGAAGTTAGATCAATATATAGAAAGATATACTTAAGGAACCAAAATTATTGAGGAAAATTTACTTGGACAATGGATTGAAACTATCCATGAGATACATAATTCTTTTTCCAATTATTATAATAAAGGTTGGGAAAATCATTTGAATTTTAGCAAGAATAATAATTTGGGTAGAGAAGACCAATTTTGGGAAGAAAANCAAATTATTGAGGAAAATTTATTTGGACAATGGATTGAAACTATCCATGAGATACATAATTCTTTTTCCAATTATTATAATATAGGTTGGGAAAATCATTTGAATTTTAGCAAGAATAATAATTTGGGTAGAGAAGACCAATTTTGGGAAGAAAATCAATTTAATCAGACATGTAATTAAAATAATCATGACTATTATAATAATGAAATTTCTTTTCCTCATAATTTTAACTTCAAACCCCAGAATGAGTAGAAGGATTTATTAGAAAAGGTTGTCATTTAAATGGAGAGTGAGTTGGAGTGTCATCGCAACAAGGAATATGGAATACCAATTAGGGCAGATTATTAACTCAATTAATAATCATCCTTAATTTAACTCTAACCCACAGGATGAGGAGAAGGAATTAATGTTAGAAGAGGTTGTGATTCAAATGAC
>JXCR01143401.1:192982-210128 GCA_002079205.1 Phalaenopsis hybrid cultivar
CCTGAGGGCTAGCAATCTCACATTTTTTTCCAAGCAATTGGACCAAATTCAGGATTTTAGTCTGTCACCTTAAAATCTCCAATTCTGCGCCCATTAAAATATATTTCCCAATTTATTTTCTCTCAACCTCATGAAATACATTCACCCATGAAATTGAATATGACTCTTACCTTGTTTTAGAAAGCATAGCACTTTTGGATTTTATGTTTCTCAATAAATTTTAACATTTCAATTGGCCAGATCAAAAAGTAAATGAAGAGCAGATTTCTAATCAACACAATTTATTGACATTTAAAACCTTGCACAATAATATTAATTCTTCACAAAGGAATCTTTCATTGAAGGGAGAAGGATACAACAAAACATGGATTTTATATAAGAAGAAAAGTTTACAAAAAAAAGAAAGGAAAGAACACAACTTATTCCACACTCTTCCTTAACAAAATCTCTTTAATTTCTCTTTAAGCATTTTCTCTCTTTACAATCACACTCAATTCTCTCTCAGAAATGCAATGAAGAAGAAATCTTTCACCTTCTCTTCCTTATACAACATCAGAAGAAAATCCTCTCCAAAATCTAACTTCTTTCCAAGACTTCCCATGCCACACTTTCACACCANTGTAATTTTGATAATTGAAAATAAAGTAAACAACTAACTATATTTTTGTAAAATGAAAGCAATACAAATAAAATATCTTTTTCCTTATCATTTTTTTAGCAAGTAAAAGATTTCATTAAGGTGGGAGAAAGTAGTACATCTAATATAAGGTAGAGAACAAAGGTCTTCCCTTATCAAAAAAGCAAGATCTGAAGGAGGAATTACATTTAGCCTTGGACCAAAGGCTGAAACACCCTTAGTGTCAAGTCAATTAGCACATTTGTTGCCTTCTCTAGGGATGTCGCTCCAAAGAATCTGTAGGTTATAAGTGGATATCATGTCGTTGATCTGCTTAAGTAGGGAGAAAAGGAACCAAATGAAAGGAAATTGATCCTTAAAAGCTTGAACAAGCCAAGAAGAATCAAGCTCTACATGTAGATGTGTCAAACCAATGGTAGTAGCAATTTTAATAGACTAAGCAACAACTTGGATTTCACAATGTAATGCATTAATTGCCATAATAGGAGAATGGAAAAATAGTAGGCACTTCCTAGTGTGGTTTTTAAAAATACCTTCCATGCTAGAAGTGTTCATCTTAAAACTGCCATCAGTGTTGATCTTGATCCAAGGCTGCTTAGGTTTTCTTCAACGAATTAGTTTAATATTTAGAGAAGGTCAAAGAAAACTGTCAAGATCCTTGTTGTTTAACCAATCCAAAGTTTTCATCTTGTAGCCCATGAAGTTAAGAATCTTGTAAATATAAGAAAGACAATTGATGTTAATTTGAGAAGAAGTAATAGAACAACCCTCATGTTTTTTGCCATTTCTTGCCATCCAAAGGAACCAAGTGAAAATGAACAAGAAGAGTTCAGCCTGACTATCCTTCCAGTGTTTCTAGCAATCAGTAAAGTTATCAGAGTAAACAAGATAGTGAGGTGAATTAAACTTGGTATTAATGTGTGTCCAAACCTCCTTAGCTGTAGGGCAGGGAAAAAATAAATGGGAGAAAGATTCATCCTGCTGGAAGCAAAGATGAAACCTTGAAGGGCACCTTAACCATTTTAATTTAAGGATATCATTAGCAGGAAGGGTTTTGTGAAAGCATCTGCAAGAAAAGAAAGACATAGATGGGCTAAGAAATCTTTTTCCTTATCATGAATCAGTAACAAGTGAAGGAATTCTATTGAGAAAATATGTAAATTGTCTTATGCCAAATAGGAGCAATATTATTCATTACCCTTACTTGAGATTCTATAAATAAAATTGGTTAATATAATGTTTGAATAGTCCTAAAGACGTGTTAGGTAGGGAAGATACTAGCTCTCACTCTAGAGTTTCCTCTTCTCCCTCGACATAGGAGCTAACTTCTCATATCAAGACCTAAAAAAAGAGACCAAATTGGAGGATTTAGTCTGTCACTCTAAAGTCCTCTAAATCTACACCTTTCAATGTTTATTTCCATATTTATTTGCACTCAAACATATGAATTTCATTCTCATCTATACAATCTCTTGTGATTCTACTATTAATTGATTGAGACAACACCATCACAAATCTTACATGTTCTCATAACAAATTTTAACAGCTCAATTGGATAAATCAAGAAGTTAATGAAGCATAAGTATTAAATCATCACAACTTATTCCAGCATTATAGATCACTACATCACATAAATTCCATCCAACACTTAAATACTTATCATTTTAAGGAAAAAGATATAGAAAACTAATTAGAAATCATGGATAAAACTCAACAAAAATTAAGTTTAAAAGTAAAAATCATGCAAAAACACAAGAAGTCTAAATTAAAACCAATTGTAGTCACAAAGATAAAAACTTATCTAAAATTCCCCTCCAACAAACTCTTGAAGTTCCTTTGAATCTCTTCCTTTTTCTTACAAACCTCCCTAAGTCTGGTCACCTAACCTAGAGGGTTAAAATCTCTCTATCTCCTATATCTCTTCTATCTTTTCTATCTGCATGTCTTTTTCTCCTCCTCTCTAATGCAATCCAAGTCCTCCTTTTTATAGTTTTTCCAAAAGGTGCTTTGTTGCCTCTTCAAAATGAGTTCAAATTTAATGAATCTTCCAAGGGTTGCCTCTTTTCAAGAGCCATTTCAATGTATTTTTGTTCACTTTAATTGTATTCCACGTTTTCACCAAGAGCTGCTTCAAAAACATCTTTAAAATTTGTCCAAAGTTCCTTAAATTATCATCAAAACTACCTGTAGCGTGTAAGCACGAGGTCTTGGGCACTTAGGCTTGACCTTCTTTGTCTCCTGGTGCTTAAGCATCAATCTAGAGTTCTTAGGAGCCGCAGTTCATTTTCACACCTTCATTTTTGCTCCAAATTTGATCCTTTTTTACTCCTTTCACCATATTTCATCGATTAAATTATTCTTGAAAGAAAAACACACAATTAACTTTCATTAAATTGTAATATCCTCAAAAATAGGTATAAAAATGTGTAAATAAATGCTAGATATTTTAGGTGTATTAAGGTGCCTTGAATTGGCTAAGTGAAATCAATGTGGGAAATTGTGTCGGGAAGGATTGAAATTAATAAGGAGGCTAGCTNTCTTGACCTTCTTTGTCTCCTGGTGCTTAAGCATCAATCTAGAGTTCTTAGGAGCCACATTTCATTTTCACACCTTCTTCATTTTTGCTCCAAATTTGATCCTTTTTTACTCCTTTCAGCATATTTCATCGATTCAATTATTCTTGAAAGAAAAACACACAATTAACTTTCATTAAATCGTAATATCCTCAAAAATAGGTATAAAAATGTGTAAATAAATGCTAAATATTTTAGGTGTATTAAGGTGTCTTGAATTGGCTAAGTGAAATCAATGTGGGAAATTGTGTCGGGAAGGATTGAAATTAATAAGGAGGCTAGCTGAGATTTTATGTAATGGGAACTAAAAAAATTTTGAAAAAATTTCAATAACTTTAAACATGTGGATATGGAATAATTTTTGGCATAAGAAGGCTCACTTAGACTTGGGAGGCGCTTAAACACCTATAATTGGTGTCAATATATGGTTACAGTGACTTGAAATGGTCAAAGCATGCCATAAATGGAAACATGCTACATGGAAAGTGAGTTTTTGTGTGTGTGTAATAGAATCTTGCCTTGTGGACTTGATAATTTGGGTAGCTTCTCTTGGAAGGAAGAAGGTTATATGCCCGAGCATGGATTGAAATAAAGTTGGTTTTTTATGTGGTAAAGTTAGTTAAAGATGCTAGAAATTGACCAATGGAAGAGTTCTACATGGATGAGCTCATATAAGCTTAGATTTGGCCATGGGAGAAGTGATTTAGCTTGGATTTGAATGGCTTGGGCTTGGCTCCGAATTTGATGGATTGGATTGAACCAAAGTTTGCTAAGAAGTGGGCCATTATGAGCTTAACAATGGTTTGAACTTGGCTTGGATAGAGTATGGAATTTAAAGCTTCTTAGCCTATCCTAGAAAGAGTTTAGATGTGGCTTGGCATGAGTGTATTTTGGTTGGTTTGTTTGAAATGAGTTTATTTGATGAGCCAAATTTGAGGATAGGCTTAAGATTGCCACATTTGTTAGGTTATGGTGAAGAAGGGAAAAGGCTTTTGATATGGGTTTGGTGTTGGGTGTGTATTGGGTTAAGAATATAAAATGGCGAAGAGTGTTTAATTTGGATATTACTTTGGCTTAAAAATGGCTTAGGTTTAAGATGATGATGACGAATTGATTTTATTATTTTAATAATTGTTGAAAGAAATTTATTAGGATTTATAAAATGAATTGATGTGTTGAAATGACTTTATTTATTATGAATTTATATAAATTGATTTCAATTATTTGTGACTTATTATATTTTGTAAATTTATGTTTGAATTTATATATTTTTGACCCATTTTATTTTATTTTATTTCAATTTTCTTTTTAGAAATGAATTTTTTCATGTTTTGAAAATTACTTTAAATTTTGATAGGTTTGATTTAAGTTTTATTTAATTTCATTGATTTTAGAATTTTATGTTTGAATTTTGAATTTATTGAGTTTGATTGTATTTTATTTAATTATGATTTTGGTTATTCTAGTTATTGTTTTCCCTTTTATAGTTGAAGTCTGATACACCAAAATAATATTGTTTTCCCTTATTTTTAGTGATATTGTACTTTAAAAAACGTTATTTGCATGTTTTTTATTACTTGTATATCAATTTTAGGCATTTTGAGCAAAATTAACAAAAAGAACAAAATTCGGAGCCAAAACAATAACTTTTGGGATTCTGGAGCCTGTAGCACCATTTGAAAGAGAACTAGCGTCAGAAGCGCCATTTGATAGAGAGCTGACACTAGAAGAGACTTAGCACAGGAAGCACTAAAACCCACAACAACGTGGTCTTAAGCAAGTTGGTACCTGAAGCGCTAGAACCAGCGCCTTAAGCACCAAAGATGACTTTTTGCGGACTAAGGCAGTTTAGGATGATTTTTGCATGAATTTTGAAAAGGACACTTGTTCTAAATACCCCATAGAGTGATTCAATGAATCTAGACACTTTGGAAGGTTCTTTTGTGAATACATTTCTCTTGGATCAATAAACATTTCTTTTGAATTCAAATGGGATGACTTTTNGGGACACTTGTTCTAAATACCCCATAGAGTGATTCAATGAATCTAGACACTTTCGAAGGTTCTTTTGTGAATACATTTCTCTTGGATCAATAAACATTTCTTTTGAATTCAAATGGGATGACTTTTAGATAGAATTTTGAGGGAATTTTGAATTTTTTTGGAGGGAGGTAGGCTCTAATAAAAGAGAGGAAAATCTAGGTCTTGAATAGAGCTGAGGGGGCGCGGGGAGAGGAGTTTGAAGAGAGAGAGTGGTGTGAGAAAGAGAGAGAGAGAAAGTCAAGGGCTTAGAAATTTTCTTCAATGATTGTAAGAGGAGAGGGAAGGTGAGAGATTTCTTCTTCATTACACTTATAGGAGAGAATTGAGAGTTCTTGTAAAGAGGGATAGCGCTTGAAGAGAAATTCTAGGAATTTGCTTAGGAAGGATTGTGAGATAAGTTCTGTTCTTTTATTTCTTTGTGTTGTAAACTTATTTTTATATATGAAATTCGTGTTTTGTCATATCCTTCTCATGAATTTCTAGTAGTCTTCTTTATCCTTCTCCCTACTTTGAGATGTGGTTTTGTGAAGTATTGGTTTTGTTTTATGCTGTTTTAAATGTAAATAATTTGTGATGATTTGAACTCTAATCTTCATTTACTTTTCTATCTGGCCAATTAAAATGTTAAAATTTGTTAGGAAATATGTGTTCCAAAAGGGCTATGATTTCGACAACATTGTTAGAATCACATTTGATTCCAAGGGAGAGGATGTCATCCATGGGGTTGAGTGCAAATAAATAGGGAAATAAACTTTGTTAGATGCAGAATTGGAGATTTTAAAGTGACAGATTAAAATCCCCAATTTAGTCTAGTTGATTAGAAACTAATGTGAGATTGTTTGCCCTCAGGTGAGGGAGTAGTGGGAGCTATGGAGTGGCAGCCAGTATTCTCTCAGCCTAACCACAGAATTAGGGTCCAAACACTGAATTACTCAGTGCTCTTTATCCACTTGGAATAGGGTAAAGAATAGGATTGCTCATATTTGGAACAAAATAATTTTATATATTTTCAAATGATTTTAACTTCTTCACAATCCATATACTCATTGTAAAGGGGAAGGATGCTTTCTTAAATTTGAACTCTTCACTACAAAAACATTATTTAGTTTTTGTAAGTTTTACTTTTGAAAGTTTAGCAATTAGTTTAATTTAGTTAGTCTTTTAACTGCATTTTATTTAGCATTCACTCATTTACTTTAGATTTGAATTTCATTCTTCATTTTTGTAGTTTAAAATAGTATTTTACGTCATAATCTTAAGAATTTACTTATAAGCATTTCCAACTTCCCTGTGGGATCGATATCTAGGACTCTATTAGAGCCCATTATTACTTGAGTGATACATATACTTGCATTATTTTTAAGGGATTTGGTATTTTAAAGATTTTTTAAAGATAAAACTATTTTCACTAAAGTTATTTTTTTTGGAACAAAGTTACATATTTACTATAGTTTCTGCTGTGTGTATTTTGTTATATTGAAAAATATTTGCAAAATTTACACACTAAATCCACTCGCATCATGTTTTTAGCGTCGTTGTCGGGGAAGTAACAAAAAGTAGTAGTAAGTTATTTTATAATTTAAATTATTTTTATTTTAAACTAAAAAAAAGTGTTTGCAGTTTAGTTTGAAATTTTCATATTTTAGTGTGTTTGCTTATTTTAATTACTTATTGTGTTTGTTTATGTGTAGTGTAAGATTTGAAGATTCAGTACCTTACGATTCTGAGGTAGAAAGAACTATTAGAAAAATTAGAAAACAACAAAAAGATATAGATCATTTTAGCAAAATGGCTTGTAATTTAAGTTGGAAATGAAAATGAACATCATAAAATACCTTTAAGAGATTATGTTAATCCTACAACTGATGAAATTCATTTGAATATATAGAATTCATTTGAATATATAGAACCCTACTGTAGCGGCCAAATTATTTGTGCTTAAACCTGCTATTATCAAATGATACAACACAATCAGTTTGGAGGAACACCAACTGAAGATCCTAACTTAAACCTTGCTAGTTTTCTAGAATTGTGTGCTACTTTTAAAGATTATGGAGTCTCGAATGATGCCGTCAGACTTAGTCATTTTATTTTTTCATTAAGAGATAAAGCTAAGATCTGGTTAAACTCATTGGCACCTGGATCTATCAGAACTTGGGGAGACTTATCACAAAAATTTTTATCTAAATATTTCCCACCCTAAAAAATTGCTAAGCTTAGAAAAAATATTACATCTTTTTTGTCAGTTTGAAGGGGAATCAATTTATGAAGCCTATGAAAGATTTAAAGATCTCTTTAGAAAGTGTCCACACCATGCGTTGCTAGATTGGTTAATCATTCAAACCCTTATAATGGATTGGTTGGATCTCTTAGATTGATAATTGATGCTACTGCTAGTGGATCATTAATGTCAAAACCATTCGATGAAGCATATTATTTAATTGAATAGATGGCTACTAATAATTTTCAATGACCCTCTAAAAGGGTAAATCCAGAAAGAGTAGCAAGTATTCATGATTCTGATGCAATATCTATGTTAGTTGCCCAAATTATTGTTATATCAAAGAAGATAAATCAATATGAAATGATTTATTCTCAGGCATTACCTGTGCTTGAGGAAAACTCGTTGAGACAAATGATAAAATCTCAATCTTCTTATGAGGCATTAATTACAATAAATAACTATTCTAATAATCCCTATTCCAATTATTGTAATCCTGGTTGGAAGAATCATCCAAAATTTAGTTGGAGTAACAATAACTCTAATGCTGTAAATCCTCAATGGGGAAACAACGCTGCGAACCCATTAATAAAATCCAAAAATCAAGGAAATCCAACTTATAAACCCTATTACCCTCTAGGTTTTAATAATTTATAGAGTAAGGAGGAAAACTTATCAATTGAATACTTGATATTGCAAATGGGAAGCTAATTATAATGTCAAGGAGTTGGAATTATAAACATAGAAAATCAATTGAGATGTATTGCTACAACACTTAGCAATAGATATCTAGGAACATTNATTGATATTGCAAATGGGAAGCTAATTATAATGTCAAGGAGCTGGAATTATAAACATAGAAAATCAATTGAGATGTATTGCTACAACACTTAGCAATAGATATCTAGGAACATTGCCTAGTAATGTTGAAGTAAACCTTAAAGATCAGAATAAAGAGCAAATTAAGGTTATTCAACTGAGAAGTGGAAAAGAATTAGAAACCATAGTTCAAAAAAAGTTGAAGTTGAAGTTGAAAAAGATATAGTGGAAAATGAAAAATCTGGTGAAGATTTTCATTTTGAGTCAGAATGCCTTGTTAAACCAATGAAAATCACTATAGAAAGATCACCACCTCTATTTCCTCAAAGATTGAAGATGAAAAACAAAAATAATTTATTTTCAAAATTTTTAGAAATATTGAGGAAATTAATAATAAACATTCCATTTACTGAAGCCTTGGAACAAAGTCAAGCTATGTGAAGTTCATGAAGGATATATTTAATAAGAAAAGGAAGTTTGTAGATAATGAAACTGTTACACTCAGTGAAGAGTGTAGCACTATAATTCATAAAAAGCTTCCTGAAAAACTCAAAGATCTTGGAAGTTTTACTATTTCTTGTGCTATTGGCAAAATATTTCTTGGAAAAAATTTATGTGATTTAGGAGCCAGTATTAATCTTATGCCTTTATCAATTTTTAGAAGGTTAGGTTAATGACATATTTCACCTGCAACTGTAACCCTNATTAAACCAATGAAAATCACTATAGAAAGACCACCGCCTCTATTTCCTCAAAGATTGAAGATGAAAAACAAAAATAATTTATTTTAAAAATTTTTAGAAATATTGAGGAAATTAATAATAAACATTCCATTTACTGAAGCCTTGGAACAAAGTCAAGCTATGTGAAGTTCATGAAGGATATATTTAATAAGAAAAGGAAGTTTGTAGATAATGAAACTGTTACACTCAGTGAAGAGTGTAGCACTATAATTCATAAAAAGCTTCCTGAAAAACTCAAAGATCTTGGAAGTTTTACTATTTCTTGTGCTATTGGCGAAATATTTCTTGGAAAAAATTTATGTGATTTAGGAGCCAATATTAATCTTATGCCTTTATCAATTTTTAGAAGGTTAGGTTAATGACATATTTCACCTGCAACTGTAACCCTTCAGTTAGCTTATCATTTGATTACCTATCCTAAAGGAGTTATAGAAGATTTCTTGGTAAAAGTTAATAAATTTATCTTTCCTATGGATTTTATTGTATTAGATATGAAGGAAAATAAGGAAATTTTTCTCATTTTAGAAAGACCATTCCTGGCCATCGGAAGAGCTTTAATAGATGTGCAGAAAGGAGAACTAACTCTGAGAGTTAGTGATCAAGATGTTACATTTAATATTGCAAAATAAATGACATACCCTGCAAAAGAGCAAGAGATTGAATACTTCAGAATGGATATCAATGAATATTTAAGCCAAAAATATTTTAAGAAGANGCTGTTTTAAATGTAAATAATTTGTGATGATTTGAACTCTAATCTTCATTTACTTTTCTATCTGGCCAATTAAAATGTTAAAATTTGTTAGGAAATATGTGTTCCAAAAGGGCTATGATTTCGACAACATTGTTAGAATCACATTTGATTCCAAGGGAGAGGATGTCATCCATGGGGTTGAGTGCAAATAAATAGGGAAATAAACTTTGTTAGATGCAGAATTGGAGATTTTAAAGTGACAGATTAAAATCCCCAATTTAGTCTAGTTGATTAGAAACTAATGTGAGATTGTTTGCCCTCAGGTGAGGGAGTAGTGGGAGCTATGGAGTGGCAGCCAGTATTCTCTCAGCCTAACCACAGAATTAGGGTCCAAACACTGAATTACTCAGTGCTCTTTATCCACTTGGAATAGGGTAAAGAATAGGATTGCTCATATTTGGAACAAAATAATTTTATATATTTTCAAATGATTTTAACTTCTTCACAATCCATATACTCATTGTAAAGGGGAAGGATGCTTTCTTAAATTTGAACTCTTCACTACAAAAACATTATTTAGTTTTTGTAAGTTTTACTTTTGAAAGTTTAGCAATTAGTTTAATTTAGTTAGTCTTTTAACTGCATTTTATTTAGCATTCACTCATTTACTTTAGATTTGAATTTCATTCTTCATTTTTGTAGTTTAAAATAGTATTTTACGTCATAATCTTAAGAATTTACTTATAAGCATTTCCAACTTCCCTGTGGGATCGATATCTAGGACTCTATTAGAGCCCATTATTACTTGAGTGATACATATACTTGCATTATTTTTAAGGGATTTGGTATTTTAAAGATTTTTTAAAGATAAAACTATTTTCACTAAAGTTATTTTTTTTGGAACAAAGTTACATATTTACTATAGTTTCTGCTGTGTGTATTTTGTTATATTGAAAAATATTTGCAAAATTTACACACTAAATCCACTCGCATCATGTTTTTAGCGTCGTTGTCGGGGAAGTAACAAAAAGTAGTAGTAAGTTATTTTATAATTTAAATTATTTTTATTTTAAACTAAAAAAAAGTGTTTGCAGTTTAGTTTGAAATTTTCATATTTTAGTGTGTTTGCTTATTTTAATTACTTATTGTGTTTGTTTATGTGTAGTGTAAGATTTGAAGATTCAGTACCTTACGATTCTGAGGTAGAAAGAACTATTAGAAAAATTAGAAAACAACAAAAAGATATAGATCATTTTAGCAAAATGGCTTGTAATTTAAGTTGGAAATGAAAATGAACATCATAAAATACCTTTAAGAGATTATGTTAATCCTACAACTGATGAAATTCATTTGAATATATAGAATTCATTTGAATATATAGAACCCTACTGTAGCGGCCAAATTATTTGTGCTTAAACCTGCTATTATCAAATGATACAACACAATCAGTTTGGAGGAACACCAACTGAAGATCCTAACTTAAACCTTGCTAGTTTTCTAGAATTGTGTGCTACTTTTAAAGATTATGGAGTCTCGAATGATGCCGTCAGACTTAGTCATTTTATTTTTTCATTAAGAGATAAAGCTAAGATCTGGTTAAACTCATTGGCACCTGGATCTATCAGAACTTGGGGAGACTTATCACAAAAATTTTTATCTAAATATTTCCCACCCTAAAAAATTGCTAAGCTTAGAAAAAATATTACATCTTTTTTGTCAGTTTGAAGGGGAATCAATTTATGAAGCCTATGAAAGATTTAAAGATCTCTTTAGAAAGTGTCCACACCATGCGTTGCTAGATTGGTTAATCATTCAAACCCTTATAATGGATTGGTTGGATCTCTTAGATTGATAATTGATGCTACTGCTAGTGGATCATTAATGTCAAAACCATTCGATGAAGCATATTATTTAATTGAATAGATGGCTACTAATAATTTTCAATGACCCTCTAAAAGGGTAAATCCAGAAAGAGTAGCAAGTATTCATGATTCTGATGCAATATCTATGTTAGTTGCCCAAATTATTGTTATATCAAAGAAGATAAATCAATATGAAATGATTTATTCTCAGGCATTACCTGTGCTTGAGGAAAACTCGTTGAGACAAATGATAAAATCTCAATCTTCTTATGAGGCATTAATTACAATAAATAATCACTCTAATAATCTCTATTCCAATTATTATAATCCTGGTTGGAAGAATCATCCAAAATTTAGTTGGAGTAACAATAACTCTAATGCTGTAAATCCTCAATGGGGAAACAACGCTGCGAACCCATTAATAAAATCCAAAAATCAAGGAAATCCAACTTATAAACCCTATTACCCTCTAGGTTTTAATAATTTATAGAGTAAGGAGGAAAACTTATCAATTGAATAATTGATATTGCAAATGGGAAGCTAATTATAATGTCAAGGAGCTGGAATTATAAACATAGAAAATCAATTGAGATGTATTGCTACAACACTTAGCAATAGATATCTAGGAACATTGCCTAGTAATGTTGAAGTAAACCTTAAAGATCAGAATAAAGAGCAAATTAAGGTTATTCAACTGAGAAGTGGAAAAGAATTAGAAACCATAGTTCAAAAAAAGTTGAAGTTGAAGTTGAAAAAGATATAGTGGAAAATGAAAAATCTGGTGAAGATTTTCATTTTGAGTCAGAATGCCTTGTTAAACCAATGAAAATCACTATAGAAAGATCACCACCTCTATTTCCTCAAAGATTGAAGATGAAAAACAAAAATAATTTATTTTCAAAATTTTTAGAAATATTGAGGAAATTAATAATAAACATTCCATTTACTGAAGCCTTGGAACAAAGTCAAGCTATGTGAAGTTCATGAAGGATATATTTAATAAGAAAAGGAAGTTTGTAGATAATGAAACTGTTACACTCAGTGAAGAGTGTAGCACTATAATTCATAAAAAGCTTCCTGAAAAACTCAAAGATCTTGGAAGTTTTACTATTTCTTGTGCTATTGGCAAAATATTTCTTGGAAAAAATTTATGTGATTTAGGAGCCAGTATTAATCTTATGCCTTTATCAATTTTTAGAAGGTTAGGTTAATGACATATTTCACCTGCAACTGTAACCCTTCAGTTAGCTTATCATTTGATTACCTATCCTAAAGGAGTTATAGAAGATTTCTTGGTAAAAGTTAATAAATTTATCTTTCCTATGGATTTTATTGTATTAGATATGAAGGAAAATAAGGAAATTTCTCTCATTTTAGAAAGACCATTCCTGGCCATCGGAAGAGCTTTAATAGATGTGCAGAAAGGAGAACTAACTCTGAGAGTTAGTGATCAAGATGTTACATTTAATATTGCAAAATAAATGACATACCCTGCAAAAGAGCAAGAGATTGAATACTTCAGAATGGATATCAATGAATATTTAAGCCAAAAATATTTTAAGAAGACATTCAAAAAAGAATTTGAAAAAGAATATGTGGAACATAAGGATGAGGATAAATTTCAAGATGAATCTAAGGAAGTGAGTATTGAAGATTTAGATTATGTTCAAGAAAAAAATGAAATGTTAGTTTCTACAGAAAGTAACAAGAGTTTGATTTCATCTATTGAGAAACGCCCTGAACTAGAATAGAAAACACTTCCTACACATTTAAAGTATGCATTCTTAAGAGATTTATCTACATTGTCTGTTATAATATCCTCAGATTTAACTGATACGCAAATAAACTGTTGTTGGAAACTTTGAGAAGATATAAGAAAGATCTTGGATGGATATTAGCTGATATTAAAGGAATCAGTCCTTCAATTTGTATGCATAGAATTTTATTGGAAGATCAACCTGAACCAAGAGCTGATCCTCAAACGAGATTGAATCTTATGATGAAAGAAGTTGTCAAGAAAGTGATTTTAAAATGGTTAGACGATGTAATAATATACCTTATTTTAGATAGTGTTTGGGGTGAGTCCAATTCACTGTGTTCAAAAGAAATGAGGAGTGATTGTAGTGAAAAATGAGAATAATAAATTAATACCTACAAGACAAGTCACTTTCTAGTGGATCTGCATAGATTATAGAAAATTAAATTCTGTCATTATGAAGGATTGTTTTTCTTTACCCTTTTTGGACCAGATGTTAGATAGGCTGGTTGGACACATATTTTTTTTTTCTAGTTGATTATACCAGTTATCATCAAATACATATTGCTCCAGAGGACCAAGAGAAAAAAACATTTACTAGTCCTTATGAACTTTTGCTTTTCAACGAATGCCCTTTGGATTATGGAATGCACCTGCAAAATTTCAAAAACATTTTGTGGGTCGCCAAATTGGAAATTGTCGGTTCCCGAAATGGATATCGGGAGACCCGGTTTAATTTAATTTATATATATAATTCGGGAAAAAAGTAGTATTTTAAATTTTAAAAATATAAAACCTGACCGATCTCATATCCTTAGTAGTTTAAAGAAACGAGCCTAATACCCCAAGCAATGCATCTTTCCCGAAGGGTAGACACACTACCTACTGGTAAGGGCTCGATTAAATAAACTAAAAAATTTAAGACATCCGTTTAAATCTGCAAAAAACCATTTTTTTGTTGACTGAAAAGTTCTCCTATTTAATACAAAAAATTAAATAGGGTTTATATTAAGCTAGGTTCTTGAAAGTTTCTTATAAGGGAAAGCCCCTATAGTTAATTACATCTTAGATAACCGAAGTTACCTAAAAATACTTTCAATAAAAATCACGAGATATTATCTTCAAGGAGTTTCAAAGAATATGACTTCCCACAAGATCGGACAAAGAGGTTTGAAGTGGGAATGACTCAACTTTGGATCATTTATTTTTGGAATACAAGAGAAGAAGAACTAAGGGATGTCATGATTCCTGAGGAAAGCCTCGGTAACTTCCCAAGCTATCCTTTGGTTTGGTTTTAATTTCAAGAAGGAATTAAATGTTTCATCTTGCCAATTTTATTAATTAGAGCTTACATTCATGCGAGATGATCGCACCAATAGCTTAGAAGATGTGAGGATTTAAGTCGTAGCAAACAAGAACCTCGAAATCCTAAAATAATTTAAGGCTTATATTGTATAGCAGAGCCATACAAAGGCATAAAGATAATTGAGGATTTATGTTGCACTAGGAGGACAACCTAAAAATCTTATGGTTTGTTGTTTAATTCTAGGAAAAGATATGTTGTTGTAGATCCTCTTGCTATTGTAGATCTTCATATTGTTGCAGATTGCTATTATTGAAGGTTGTCCATAGAATTAGCTCCGAGCTCCTCGTCGTAGTGAGTTTAAGTTTTCTAATGTGTCAAGTCCTGATTTCAAATCAAGTTTTTTTAAAGGTTATGGTTATTTAAATATAATGGGGGATGTTAAAGTTGATTAGAGTGACACCAGTTAGGATTCCTCGGTTCCCTCATTCCAACAACACTATTTTTTTCCAATTCACTTAGTCCCAATGAATTTACTTAACTCATCTCAATGAGTTTCATACTTTCATTTAGACCGCAGGAAATCGCGTTAGCAATCGTAGGTTACCTCCTTTGAGGGATTCTCAGTCATCCAATAGATACATTTTAATTTAGTTACAATTTTTGTTTTGTTATTTTGTTTGTGGTTAAAATTTGAGTTGTCTTGTATTTTGACTATTGTGGTGGTGTATTTTACTTATTTTGATTTCTTAATTTTGGTTTTGGTCTCAGTTCCATAGCTATCCTAAAAGTTTCAATTTTAACATGCAGGGAGACCTTGTTATTTAACATGCAAGTTTATAGGTTGGAAACAAGAGGTNACACCAATAGCTTAGAAGATGTGAGGATTTAAGTCGTAACAAACAAGAACCTTGGAATCCTAAAATAAGTTAAGGCTTATATTGTATAGCAGAGCCATACAAAGGCATAAAGATAATTGAGGATTTATGTTGCACTAGGAGGACAACCTAAAAATCTTATGGTTTGTTGTTTAATTCTAGGAAAAGATATGTTGTTGTAGATCCTCTTGCTGTTGTAGATCTTCATATTGTTGCAGATTGCTATTATTGAAGGTTGTCCATAGAATTAGCTCTGAGCTCCTCGTCGTAGTGAGTTTAAGTTTTCTAATGTGTCAAGTCCTGATTTTAAATCAAGTTTTTTTAAAGGTTATGGTTATTTAAATATCATGGGGGATGTTAAAGTTGATTAGAGTAACACCAGTTAGGATTCCTCGGTTCCCTCATTCCAACAACACTATTTTTTTCCAATTCACTTAGTCCCAATGAATTTACTTAACTCATCTCAATGAGTTTCATACTTTCATTTAGACCGCAGGAAATCGCGTTAGCAATCGTAGGTTACCTCCTTTGAGGGATTCTCAGTCATCCAATAGATACATTTTAATTTAGTTACAATTTTTGTTTTGTTATTTTTTTTGTGGTTAAAATTTGAGTTGTCTTGTATTTTGACTATTGTGGTGGTGGATTTTACTTATTTTGATTTCTTAATTTTGGTTTTGGTCTCAGTTCCATAGCTATCCTAAAGTTTCAATTTTAACATGCAGGGAGACCTTGTTATTTAACATGCAAGTTTATAGGTTGGAAACAAGAGGTGCCGATAAATGAAAGCAAATTCGAATGCAATAACTTAAACGTGTGTCTATCAATTTTTTTCGTTCCTCCACCTGAAAGGTCAGTATTTGCAATGCATATATAGTTTTGCAGAAATTAAAACATGCTTGTATGAAAAGCAAAGAATACAAGTTTGAGGTATGTCTACCATTTATTCATCTGTGGGGATGATTCCATCAAGAAAATCATAATATGTCCAAGTGTCCTCTGAGATTCCCAAAGGATCATGAAAAAGTTTTGGGTGGTACCCTAGACATTTCGCAGTCCCTGGAATCATCTCGAGTTCATTTCAGTCTTATTATGTTTGCTATGTGGTTCACCCAATTCATACCCTTATGCTTAATGAACCTTGATTTTTTTATCATCCCTTTAAGTGGGGTAATTACCATTTAGTGTTTCACTTACGGATTATGCGGGTAAAGGCCCTTAGGGGCAATTTGGCTTAATTAAGAAACTTAGTTGGTTTGATTTTCAAAGATTGGCTTGTAGTGCTTTAAAAAGGTTTCAAATTATTTATAGGTCATTTTCTAAACCTCATTAGACAAAATTTTGATTAAACCTGATTCACCACTAAGCCCTTAAGACTTAATGGATAGATTTGTAATTTTTAGGAAAATTTGAATACTTATACTTTTAATCCTTATCAAGAATCATAAATCATTTTAAAACCATTAATTGAGGTTTTGAATTAGTGGGATGTTCTTCCAAAGTCAGACCCCCCAACATCAATATCTTCTGATTTAATTGCTCTTCCAAATTTCATCAATTTGAGAAATTACAAATATATCCTTAATGAGACCAAAGTGAGATTGGTTGCTACCATTT
>JXCR01143401.1:210316-233750 GCA_002079205.1 Phalaenopsis hybrid cultivar
AACGAGATTGAATCTTATGATGAAAGAAGTTGTCAAGAAAGTGATTTTAAAATGGTTAGACGATGTAATAATATACCTTATTTTAGATAGTGTTTGGGTGAGTCCAATTCACTGTGTTCAAAAGAAAGGAGGAGTGATTGTAGTCAAAAATGAGAATAATGAACTAATACCTACAAGACAAGTCACTTTCTAGTGGATCTGCATAGATTATAGAAAATTAAATTCTGTCATTATAANGTGAGTCCAATTCACTGTGTTCAAAAGAAATGAGGAGTGATTGTAGTGAAAAATGAGAATAATAAATTAATACCTACAAGACAAGTCACTTTCTAGTGGATCTGCATAGATTATAGAAAATTAAATTCTGTCATTATAAAGGATTGTTTTTCTTTACCCTTTTTGGACCAGATGTTAGATAGGCTGGTTGGACACATATTTTTATTTTCTAGTTGAATATACCAGTTATCATCAAATACATATTGCTCCAGAGGACCAAGAGAAAAAAACATTTACTAGTCCTTATGAACTTTTGCTTTTCAACGAATGCCCTTTGGATTATGGAATGCACCTGCAAAATTTCAAAAACATTTTGTGGGTCGCCAAATTGGAAATTGTCGGTTCCCGAAATGGATATCGGGAGACTCGGTTTAATTTAATTTATATATATAATTCGAGAAAAAAGTAGTATTTTAAATTTTAAAAATATAAGACCTGACCGATCTCATATCCTTAGTAGTTTAAACAAACGAGCCTAATACCCCAAGCAATGCATCTTTCCCGAAGGGTAGACACACTACCTACTGGTAAGGGCTCGANCCGGTTTAATTTAATTTATATATATAATTCGGGAAAAAAGTAGTATTTTAAATTTTAAAAATATAAAACCTGACCGATCTCATATCCTTAGTAGTTTAAAGAAACGAGCCTAATACCCCAAGCAATGCATCTTTCCCGAAGGGTAGACACACTACCTACTGGTAAGGGCTCGATTAAATAAACTAAAAAATTTAAGACATCCGTTTAAATCTGCAAAAAACCATTTTTATGTTGACTGAAAAGTTCTCCTATTTAATACAAAAAATTAAATAGGGTTTATATTAAGCTAGGTTCTTGAAAGTTTCTTATAAGGGAAAGCCCCTATAGTTAATTACATCTTAGATAACCGAAGTTACCTAAAAATACTTTCAATAAAAATCACGAGATATTATCTTCAAGGAGTTTCAAAGAATATGACTTCCCACANAAATACTTTCAATAAAAATCACGAGATATTATCTTCAAGGAGTTTCAAAGAATATGACTTCCCACAAGATCGGACAAAGAGGTTTGAAGTGGGAATGACTCAACTTTGGATCATTTATTTTTGGAATACAAGAGAAGAAGAACTAAGGGATGTCATGATTCCTGAGGAAAGCCTCGGTAACTTCCCAAGCTATCCTTTGGTTTGGTTTTAATTTCAAGNATATCTTCTGATTTAATTGCTCTTCCAAATTTCATCAATTTGAGAAATTACAAATATATCCTTAATGAGACCAAAGTGAGACTGGTTGCTACCGTTTTTCCCTTTCATGTTTCAATCATCAAGATATATCAATTAAGATCATTTATTACGAATTTACTTTTTGGTTAAGCCAGAATATTAATTGGGGCTTAAATCCTAAAATTATCATTAACACCTTATAATTATTTTATTACCTTGAGGCCTTAACACCTTATAATTCATTAAATCAAACCCAAATGATTTTAAAATTCTTATGTTACCCCACTCATGGGATAACTAAAACATCAAAGGAGAAAATGTGATTTTTCTGAGCTTATTTTAATTTTATAATTATTTTAATGCAAAAATAAGAAATTTTTTTATGAAAATTCAATAACACAGCCAAAACAAAACCTATATTCTTAAGAAAAATATTAGAGATTCACCTTGGTCAGAAGATCACTTGGACCAATTTTCATCATTTTTAAAGGTATAATTTAATTACTAGAATTATATGTTTATTTTGAGTATTAATTAAATATAAAATATTATTTAAGTGGAAAATTAAATATTATATTTTTTGTTAAATCTCTATAAAGTCAATGAACCCATAGAAATAAATTTCATATTTTCGTGGTTTATATTTTAATTATAGAATTATTTTAGTGAAAATTAAAGAAAATTCATTTTAAGCCTTTAAAAATTAATATCTTGACTTAGAAAATTAGGAGAATTATTNTAATTTGCATGAAAATGGATTTTTGGATTTAAGGGGTATTGTTGTGGAGTTTGTCATGAAGAATGATTTGGAATGACTTGATCATGGATTTCAAGGGGTATAGTTTGATTTATTCAAATGGATGATGGGAAGAAATTTCATGCCACGTGAGCTTTAGATTTGGTCTTTTGTAATTAAATATGGTGGGCTTGGGCTTTTAAAATTGGGGGTGAATTTGGGCTAAAATTTGGGTCAATTAAATTTTTAATTTGGTGTAGGGAGATGTCATGAAGAGTTTCGAAATGATTTCAAGTGATTTTGAATTGAATTAGAATGCCAATTTGGCGTGATTTGGACATAGACTCAATTTGGGGACTTTAGGTTAGACATGGGTTTGGGTGAAATTTAGCTTTCAATTGGGTCAAATTGGGTTTNCAATTTGCATGAAAATGGATTTTTGGATTTAAGGGGTATTGTTGTGGAGTTTGTCATGAAGATTGATTTGGAATGACTTGATCATGGATTTCAAGGGGTATAGTTTGATTTATTCAAATGGATGATGGGAAGAAATTTCATGCCACGTGAGTTTTAGATTTGGTCTTTTGTAATTAAATATGGTGGGCTTAGGCTTTTAAAATTGGGGGTGAATTTGGGCTAAAATTTGGGTCAATTAAATTTTTAATTTGGTGTAGGGAGATGTCATGAAGAGTTTCGAAAGGATTTCAAGTGATTTTGAATTGAATTAGAATGCCAATTTGGCGTGATTTGGACATAGGCTCAATTTGGGGACTTTAGGTTAGACATGGGTTTGGGTGAAATTTAGCTTTCAATTGGGTCAAATTGGGTTTGTATTTTGTTTTAATTGGCATTAGGGATGTTAAATTTTGATTTTGAATTGAAATTGGTCAAGTCTGGGGTCAATTTGTTTGACAATGGGGCTAATTTGGGCAACTTGGGTCTTTAACGACAATTTAGGTCAAATGGGTTAATTTGACCAAATTAAGCTCAATGGATTGGTTCAAATTGGTTTTGGGGACAATTAACATGATTTTGAAATTTTTGGAATTTTTGAAAATTTTGGGGGCATTTTGGTAATTTTTGACAAATTTGGGGTATTTTGGAAATTTGGTGATTTTGATCAATTTTGGCATTGGGGAATGGTTTGAAATGAATTTTGAACAAATTTGTGTATTTTGGGCAATTTTGAAAATTTTGGCAAAAATTTGGGTTGTAGGGGTATTTTGGTAATTTTGATGAAAGTTTGGGCTAAGATGTGCAAGTAAGCAATGAAGCCATTTCAAACTAAGAGAAGCCATGCGAGCATTAGTTTGGGTCCACCCATATGCGCTTTTTGAAAGGAATCAGAAGACCAAATCATGTGCAAGTAGTCTTAGAGTTTGGGGTGTGTGATAAAAAAAGTAGTGTGTGCAAGCTAGCCTAAACAAGACAAGACCACCCAGGGTTAGTCCTAAGGCTTGACCATCCTATGAGGACTCTCCTTGAGCTCCCTCATATTGATCCCACCTACTAAGTGCTAGAGGTTAGGACCAATATGTGGAACTTCAAGTTNTTGGTTGCTACCATTTTTCCCTTTCATGTTTCAATCATCGAGATATATCAATTAAGATCATTTATTACGAATTTACTTTTTGGTTGAGCCAGAATATTAATTGGGGCTTAAATCCTAAAATTATCATTAACACCTTATAATTATTTTATTACCTTGAGNCTGGTTGCTACCGTTTTTCCCTTTCATGTTTCAATCATCAAGATATATCAATTAAGATCATTTATTACGAATTTACTTTTTGGTTAAGCCAGAATATTAATTGGGGCTTAAATCCTAAAATTATCATTAACACCTTATAATTATTTTATTACCTTGAGGCCTTAACACCTTATAATTCATTAAATCAAACCCAAATGACTTTAAAATTCTTATGTTACCCCACTCATGGGATAACTAAAACATCAAAGGAGAAAATGTGATTTTTCTGAGCTTATTTTAATTTTATAATTATTTTAATGCAAAAATAAGAAATTTTTTTATGAAAATTCAATAACACAGCCAAAACAAAACCTATATTCTTAAGAAAAATATTAGAGATTCACCTTGGTCAGAAGATCACTTGGACCAATTTTCATCATTTTTAAAGGTATAATTTAATTACTAGAATTATATGTTTATTTTGAGTATTAATTAAATATAAAATATTATTTAAGTGGAAAATTAAATATTATATTTTTTGTTAAATCTCTCTAAAGTTAATGAACCCATAGAAATAAATTTCATATTTTTGTGGTTTATATTTTAATTATTAGAATTATTTTAGTGAGAATTAAAGAAAATTCATTTTAAGCCTTTAAAAATTAATATCTTGACTTAGAAAATTAGGAGAATTATTTTAAGTGGTCCCAAGTGATCAGGAAATAAGATATGAAGTTTTAGTGTGTTCTTACAATCTTGTAATTTTTATGATTTTTAATAAATTTTTTAATTATTTAAATATTTAAAAATATCTTAAAAATGACGTATTTATTTTAATTACATATTTATTGTTCTTAGGTTTCTCTGGTCATAAGGAGCTCCCAAAACAAATTTGGTGATTTTTTGAGTTGTATTTTAATTATATTAATTACTTTAGTGTCAAAAATGCAATTTCACTTAATTAATCCTATTTAGTGGTTAAATTAATTCCAATTGACTTGAAATTTTTATGGGGAGTTCTCTGATGATAAATTACAATGTAGAGTAGTTTTTGTGCCATTTACTTTTATATTTTGTTTAATTTAATTACATTTTATTTTCATTTAATGACAATTAGGGTTATTTTTAATGAGTTAAACTAAGTTTATATTTTTTCTAGGGTTCTCTGACCACAATGAACCTAACAAAACAAACTTTGTACCTTTCTAATGAATATTTTAATTATTATAATTATTTTACCAAAACAGACATGACATGCTTGAAAAATGGAGATCTCTGCCTAGAGACCTCCCCTGACCTTGGAAAAATCAGGGAAGGTTCCTCATGACAGAGAGATCAAAATGCCCCAAAAATTAAGTCATGGTGAAATGTCCATGAAAATGGAGAATCCAAATAAGGAATACACTATTTAATTAATTAAAAATTAAACATGCATCAAATAGACATGAAACCATTTTCACATTATTCTCCTTTGTTCATTGAGCATGAGGGTATTTTTATTTTATTTTTAAGATTTTTCAATGAAAAGATATGGATTTTTGAAGTTCTAATCATTTAAATAAATCAAAAAATCCTGATTTATTTACTTATCCAGCTCAGCGCCAGCGCATCCTAGGCAGCTCCAAACTGCACACGTATCCGCTTCAAGTTGGTCATTGTTGTACATGTACTGAGACTTCATCCAACACGTTCTCAGNGAACTGCACACGTATCCGCTTCAAGTTGGTCATTGTTGTACATGTACTGAGACTTCATCCAACACGTTCTCAGTCGTCCATCCAATACACGCACGATCAGATGACTCTATGTCATTGTGCCCAATTGGTTCAACCCGAGAGCCGTCAACCTTCTAACCCTAATTTCTCCCTCGATACGCAACCAAATAAAGTACATTTTGCTCTTATAGACGTGTCTAGACTAGGAGAACACATTTATATGGTTAATCACGTCTTAAATCGAGTCTATAAGCATGAAGAATTAAAATAGGCTTGGTTTTATGAGAAAACTCAATACCTTTGCCCAAGAAGTTTAGCCTCGATTGGGTGCTTCCAGAAGCTTGAGTTGAGTCTAGAGAGCTCTTAGATGAAGCCTTGGGCCATGGTGAATTTCCTAGAATTGAATTTCATCGAAGCTGATTTTGGTTATTGATCAATTTCTATGCTAGGGTGGTCTGGTGATGGGGCCTTTGTGGGGGATCTTTTCTTTCATTCAAGGGATTGTGTGGATGCAGATAATTTGAATTTGGAGCACTGTGGAGCTGTGGTATGTCCTGGTTTCAGACTGATTTTGAGCTCTTAAATTGAGCTTAGGAAGTGGGTTTGAGTTGCTAAAAATAGAGGTCTTGCACTCAGGGAAGCTGTAAGAAGCTTTGGGAAAAATTTTCCAAGGTCTCCCTAAGGAATTTCAACAACTCCTCACTTGGTCGTGAAGGGGGCATTTAAATAGGAGGGGGCATGGTGACTCTTAAGCCAGGCTGAGTTAGCTAGGATGCTACCTACGTGGAGGGTAGCAAGGCNCGATTTTGGTTATTGATCAATTTCTATGCTAGGGTGGTCTAGTGATGGGGCCTTTGTGGGGGATCTTTTTCTTTCATTCAAGGGATTGTGTGGATGCAGATAATTTGAATTTGGAGCACTGTGGAGCTGTGGTATGTCCTGGTTTCAGACTGATTTTGAGCTCTTAAATTGAGCTTAGGAAGTGGGTTTGAGTTGCTAAAAATAGAGGTCTTGCACTCAGGGAAGCTGTAAGAAGCTTTGGGAAAATTTTTCCAAGGTCTCCCTAAGGAATTTCAACAGCTCCTCACTTGGTCGTGAAGGGGGCATTTAAAAAGGAGGGGGCATGGTGACTCTTAAGCCAGGCTGAGTTAGCTAGGATGCTACCTACGTGGAGGGTAGCAAGGCTCCAATTGTCAATTGGACTGGTGCCACTTGCATGGGTTTAATTCATGGTGGAGCTTTCGGGTTTGGGTTTTCTGGTAGCCAAGGTGGTCGGACGGTCAGGCTCAAGTTACCGTCTCACTAAGGATGATTAGTGGTGGGAAAATGTGAAGCACATTTGTTTTGTGCATGGGCAAGTGTGATTAGTTAAAATGGAAGTGGCTTTGGGTGAGGTTGGGTCAATCATGGGTCTAGCCCCATTGGGATNATCTCACTAAGGATGATCAGTGGTGGGAAAATGTGAAGCACATTTGTTTTGTGCATGGGTAAGTGTGATTAGTTAAAATGGAAGTGGCTTTGGGTGAGGTTGGGTCAATCATGGGTCTAGCCCCATTGGGATAGGCTTGGGCGACTTCCCATGGCTGACCATGGTCAGGTGGATCAGCTAAAGTAGTGTGGAGAGGTCCCTCTCCAAAGGATTTTTCTAAACATGTGTTAGAGTGTGTCATTCAAAGGGTTAAAACCTTTTTTAAGAGACCTTTAAAGTGGTTCCTCCTTTTTCTATTAATAGCTTAATGAGGTGGAAAATGCTCATATGGCTCACCCATGGCTTAGGGATGGCTTCATGGCTTGTCCTTAGCTTGGTTAATTTGCATGAAAATGGATTTTTGGATTTAAGGGGTATTGTTGTGGAGTTTGTCATGAAGAATGATTTGGAATGACTTGATCATGGATTTCAAGGGGTATAGTTTGATTTATTCAAATGGATGATGGGAAGAAATTTCATGCCACGTGAGCTTTAGATTTGGTCTTTTGTAATTAAATATGGTGGGCTTGGGCTTTTAAAATTGGGGGTGAATTTGGGCTAAAATTTGGGTCAATTAAATTTTTAATTTGGTGTAGGGAGATGTCATGAAGAGTTTCGAAATGATTTCAAGTGATTTTGAATTGAATTAGAATGCCAATTTGGCGTGATTTGGACATAGACTCAATTTGGGGACTTTAGGTTAGACATGGGTTTGGGTGAAATTTAGCTTTCAATTGGGTCAAATTGGGTTTGTATTTTGTTTTAATTGGCATTAGGGATGTTAAATTTTGATTTTGAATTGAAATTGGTCAAGTCTGGGGTCAATTTGTTTGACAATGGGGCTAATTTGGGCAACTTGGGTCTTTAACGACAATTTAGGTCAAATGGGTTAATTTGACCAAATTAAGCTCAATGGATTGGTTCAAATTGGTTTTGGGGACAATTAACATGATTTTGAAATTTTTGGAATTTTTGAAAATTTTGGGGGCATTTTGGTAATTTTTGACAAATTTGGGGTATTTTGGAAATTTGGTGATTTTGATCAATTTTGGCATTGGGGAATGGTTTGAAATGAATTTTGAACAAATTTGTGTATTTTGGGCAATTTTGAAAATTTTGGCAAAAATTTGGGTTGTAGGGGTATTTTGGTAATTTTGATGAAAGTTTGGGCTAAGATGTGCAAGTAAGCAATGAAGCCATTTCAAACTAAGAGAAGCCATGCGAGCATTAGTTTGGGTCCACCCATATGCGCTTTTTGAAAGGAATCAGAAGACCAAATCATGTGCAAGTAGTCTTAGAGTTTGGGGTGTGTGATAAAAAAAGTAGTGTGTGCAAGCTAGCCTAAACAAGACAAGACCACCCAGGGTTAGTCCTAAGGCTTGACCATCCTATGAGGACTCTCCTTGAGCTCCCTCATATTGATCCCACCTACTAAGTGCTAGAGGTTAGGACCAATATGTGGAACTTCAAGTTGAGCAAAGAAGAGTTTAGAATTTCTAATGGTGAGGGTTCCTTTTCTAGTCCTCTATGAATAATCAACAGGAAAGTCCTATGGCTATACCCTAGGCTACTAAAGAGGAAAAAATAGACCTCAATCAAAAGTTAGGTTAACATGTATGATGTCCATTTTTAGTGATTTAATTGAAAAGGGATTGAAGACTTTATGGATAATTTTTCTATAATTGGAACTTCATTTGAAATATGACTAAATCATTTAAATAAAGTTCTAGAACGATGTAAAAAAACTAATCTCATATTAAACTGAGAAAAATGTCAATTTATGGTTGCAAGAGGATTTGTGCTTGGGCATAAAACTTCAGAAAATGACATAGAAGTACATCCTGTAAAAATTCAGGTATATCAAGAAGTTACATTTAATATATCAAAATTGATGAAATATTCAGTGAAGAGAAGAGATGGTGAATGTTTCAGAATGAGACTTATCAATCATTTAAATAAAAGTCATTTCAAGGAAAATTATGAAGATAAAATGGAACGACAAGAACTAGAGTACGAAGAAGATACTGATCTGGGAGATAAAATAATTGAAAAGATTAATGAGGATATAAATTATGTTTAAGAAAATTTTGAGTGGTTGGACACTAGTGAAAATGGAAAATCTTTCAATCCTTCATTTGAAAAACCTCCTGAATTAGAGATGAAAGTTCTACCTATGCATTTAAGTATGTTATTCTAGGGAACTCATTTACTTTACCTATTATAATATCCTCAGACTTAACTGAAGAGCAAGAATAAAAATTAGTGGAAACTTTAAAAAATTATAAGAAAGCCTTTGAATGGACGTTAGGTGATATTGAAGGTATTAGTCATTCCATTTGTGTGCACCAAATTTTAATGGAAGAGAATAATAAGCCGAGCGCTGATCCTCAAAGGAGACTAAACCTAATAATGAAATAAATTATAAAGAAAAATATTATAAAGTGGTTAGATGCTGAAAATCTTTATCCTATCTCGTACAATGCTTGGGTTAGTTAGACCCATTGTGTTCCTAAAAAAGGGGGAGTGATAGTATCTGTTAATGAAACAAAATGAATTAGTTCCAACTCGACAAGTCACTAGGTGGTGAATTTGCATTGATTATAAAAATTAAATCTCACCACAAGAAAAGATAACTTCCTTATACCTTTTCTGGAACAAATGTAAGATAAGATAATGGGACACAAATATTTCTATTTTTGGATGGATATATTGGTTATCACAAATTTCCTATAGCTCTTGAGGATCAAGAAAAGACCACATTCACTAGTCCTTATGGTACTTTTGCCTTTAGACGAATGTCCTTTGGATTATACATTGCACTTGAAACTTTTCAAAGGTGGATGATGTCCATTTTCTGCGACTTAATTAAGAAAGGAATTAACGTTTTTATGGATGACTTTTCAGTATTTTTACATCATTTTAGTCATGTTTGAATCATTTGGAAAATGTACTAAAACGCTGCGAAGAAACACATTTAGTTCTCTGTTCACCTCAATTTGGGAGAGGTCTTCTCATCCTCTTAGTGCTTAGGATCTATCCATAGAACATTCCTTTTAACTATCCTAGAAGACTAGAGATGGAACCCACCTACATAGAAATTTGAACCACTTCATTACTATTTTTGAAACCCACAAGGATGTTCATGAACCTTCAGCACTTGGAAGGTTGAGGCCAACATGCAAGGATTCAAAGGATGAGTGCCAACAAGACTATTTGGACTTAGGGTAGGCTTGGGTGAATAGGGTTTGCTCTTTCAAACACTCAAGCACATGACAACTCTCCCCTTGTCCTATGACCCAAAAATCACATAAATTGAACTTATTCCCTTTTGCTCCTTTGGAAATTCATGTGAGTGGTCCCCAAGCTCTTAGCCCTTGGCTAGGGTGGCTAGGACCCACACAAGAAGGATCCAAAATAAACTTCCCCTTGGTCCCATGGCTCTAATAGGGTAACCTTATGATTAGTACTTTCAATGGATTTCAATGCTATTCAAATACCCAATTTTGGCCTTTTAGCCCCAAACTTTTCAAAAATTACCAAATTGCCCCTAGAACCCTAAAATTCCAGAAATTGTCCAAATAACCAAATTGACTAAAACACCCCAAAATTTCCAAAATTCCCAAAATACCCCTAAAATTGCCAAAATTACCAAAATGCACTTCACATCCCAAAAATTTCCAAAATCATTCCAATCACCCCTTAAACCAATCCTAACCACCCATTGGACCCAATTTGCCAAATTTGACAAATTTTGACCAAAATCACAATTTTGCCCATAAAGACCCAAATTCACCAAATTATTCCCAATTTCCACTCAATTTATTTCAATTTCACCCAATTTCAATCCTAAATCATTTATCAACATATCCTATCCAAATATACACTAATTTGGAGCCCATTGAGGCGACCTCCAAAGCCTAATTTCAATTTTGAGCCAAATTCCACAATTTGACCATATCTCTGAATTCCATCAAATTGAACCCCATCGCCAATCCAATTCTCCCAATTTTGAATTCTAAACTTATCGTAACATCCTTCTAGATCAATTTGTACTATCAATTAGCTTTAACCAAAACCCTAGCCTAGCTTAGCCTAGCCTAGCCTAAATCCATGTTTAAACCAAATTCCCCAAAATTGACATTAAGCCAAAATTCTATTGAATTGAAGCCTTCAATCAACTCAATTAATACACTTTTAGTTCCTAAATTATTCAAGGCATTCTTTTTTATCAATTAGACCCTTCGAGCAATTTTTTAGCCCAAAACCTAATTTTGAGCATAAAATCCAAATTAACCTAAGCCATTGGAATCAACCCAAGCTTAATCCTATCATTTCATACTTAGCCTCCTAGGATGCTAATCAAATCACTAAGGACCCCGTTTTGGAGCCATGGACCAAAGTTCCCCAAAATTAAGAGCACTCCTCTCGTGATTTGGTTAATCCCACTAACCCATGCAACTAGCCCACCTAACCAAAAGCTTAACACAATTAAAACATCCCTGACCTTCCTTGACATTGCTAGCCACCTCCCCTGACCTAGCTGTCTGGCCTGGTTACCAGAAAACCAAACACACAGAAGGTCATTCTTGGCTCAAACCCAAATTTTCACCCACCCAATGTGGCTCATTCTCATTATGAATTGCATTATTCAGCCCTCCACCTAAGCTTCCTTCTCCACCCCCGGGCTTGACCAATTCGGCCCTAATTCCTCCTTTATTTAAACTACCCCTCTCACAGCCATGGAAGAAGTGCTGCCAATTGCTCAGGGAGATCCTTTCAAACCGCTCTCACAGCCTCCCGAGTCCTTCCTAAGCTCATCCCAATCAAATTCCAGCCATCTCCCCCATAGTCTAACCCTAATTTCAAGCTTAAAATCAGCGTCATTTTTGTCACTCCACCAAACATTCAATCAATCATTCTAAAAGCTTCCCCAAACTAAACGAGAAAGTTCCACATCAAAACCCCTCTCTCTCGAGCACTCTAAGCCACCATTAGATCAAACCCAAATCACCCTGATTAAACTCTATTGACCTCACTTTTGGTTGAGGTCTGGTCTTTCTTCCTTAGAAGCCTGGGATCTAGCCATAAGACCTTTCTGTTGACTATTCCTAGAGGAATAGTGATNATTTGTGCTTGGGCATAAAACTTCAGAAAATGACATAGAAGTACATCCTGTAAAAATTCAGGTATATCAAGAAGTTACATTTAATATATCAAAATTGATGAAATATTCAGTGAAGAGAAGAGATGGTGAATGTTTCAGAATGAGACTTATCAATCATTTAAATAAAAGTTATTTCAAGGAAAATTATGAAGATAAAATGGAACGACAAGAACTAGAGTACGAAGAAGATACTGATCTGGGAGATAAAATAATTGAAAAGATTAATGAGGATATAAATTATGTTTAAGAAAATTTTGAGTGGTTGGACACTAGTGAAAATGGAAAATCTTTCAATCCTTCATTTGAAAAACCTCTTGAATTAGAGATGAAAGTTCTACCTATGCATTTAAGTATGTTATTCTAGGGAACTCATTTACTTTACCTATTATAATATCCTCACACTTAACTGAAGAGCAAGAATAAAAATTAGTGGAAACTTTAAAAAATTATAAGAAAGCCTTTGAATGGACGTTAGGTGATATTGAAGGTATTAGTCATTCCATTTGTGTGCACCAAATTTTAATGGAAGAGAATAATAAGCCGAGCGCTGATCCTCAAAGGAGACTAAACCTAATAATGAAATAAATTATAAAGAAAAATATTATAAAGTGGTTAGATGCTGAAAATCTTTATCCTATCTCGTACAATGCTTGGGTTAGTTAGACCCATTGTGTTCCTAAAAAAGGGGGAGTGATAGTATCTGTTAATGAAACAAAATGAATTAGTTCCAACTCGACAAGTCACTAGGTGGTGAATTTGCATTGATTATAAAAATTAAATCTCACCACAAGAAAAGATCACTTCCTTATACCTTTTCTGGAACAAATGTAAGACAAGATAATGGGACACAAATATTTCTATTTTTGGATGGATATATCGGTTATCACAAATTTCCTATAGCTCCTGAGGATCAAGAAAAGACCACATTCACTAGTCCTTATGGTACTTTTGCCTTTAGAAGAATGTCCTTTGGATTATACATTGCACTTGAAACTTTTCAAAGAAGGATGATGTCCATTTTCTGCGACTTAATTAAGAAAGGAATTAACGTTTTTATGGATGACTTTTCAGTATTTTNAACTTCCTTATACCTTTTCTGGAACAAATGTAAGATAAGATAATGGGACACAAATATTTCTATTTTTGGATGGATATATTGGTTATCACAAATTTCCTATAGCTCTTGAGGATCAAGAAAAGACCACATTCACTAGTCCTTATGGTACTTTTGCCTTTAGACGAATGTCCTTTGGATTATACATTGCACTTGAAACTTTTCAAAGGTGGATGATGTCCATTTTCTGCGACTTAATTAAGAAAGGAATTAACGTTTTTATGGATGACTTTTCAGTATTTTTACATCATTTTAGTCATGTTTGAATCATTTGGAAAATGTACTAAAACGCTGCAAAGAAACACATTTAGTTCTCTGTTCACCTCAATTTGGGAGAGGTCTTCTCATCCTCTTAGTGCTTAGGATTTATCCATAGAACATTCCTTTTAACTATCCTAGAAGACTAGAGATGGAACCCACCTACATAGAAATTTGAACCACTTCATTACTATTTTTGAAACCCACAAGGATGTTCATGAACCTTCAGCACTTGGAAGGTTGAGGCCAACATGCAAGGATTCAAAGGATGAGTGCCAACAAGACTATTTGGACTTAGGGTAGGCTTGGGTGAATAGGGTTTGCTCTTTCAAACACTCAAGCACATGACAACTCTCCCCTTGTCCTATGACCCAAAAATCACATAAATTGAACTTATTCCCTTTTGCTCCTTTGGAAATTCATGTGAGTGGTCCCCAAGCTCTTAGCCCTTGGCTAGGGTGGCTAGGACCCACACAAGAAGGATCCAAAATAAACTTCCCCTTGGTCCCATGGCTCTAATAGGGTAACCTTATGATTAGTACTTTCAATGGATTTCAATGCTATTCAAATACCCAATTTTGGCCTTTTAGCCCCAAACTTTTCAAAAATTACCAAATTGCCCCTAGAACCCTAAAATTCCAGAAATTGTCCAAATAACCAAATTGACTAAAACACCCCAAAATTTCCAAAATTCCCAAAATACCCCTAAAATTGCCAAAATTACCAAAATGCACTTCACATCCCAAAAATTTCCAAAATCATTCCAATCACCCCTTAAACCAATCCTAACCACCCATTGGACCCAATTTGCCAAATTTGACAAATTTTGACCAAAATCACAATTTTGCCCATAAAGACCCAAATTCACCAAATTATTCCCAATTTCCACTCAATTTATTTCAATTTCACCCAATTTCAATCCTAAATCATTTATCAACATATCCTATCCAAATATACACTAATTTGGAGCCCATTGAGGCGACCTCCAAAGCCTAATTTCAATTTTGAGCCAAATTCCACAATTTGACCATATCTCTGAATTCCATCAAATTGAACCCCATCGCCAATCCAATTCTCCCAATTTTGAATTCTAAACTTATCGTAACATCCTTCTAGATCAATTTGTACTATCAATTAGCTTTAACCAAAACCCTAGCCTAGCTTAGCCTAGCCTAGCCTAAATCCATGTTTAAACCAAATTCCCCAAAATTGACATTAAGCCAAAATTCTATTGAATTGAAGCCTTCAATCAACTCAATTAATACACTTTTAGTTCCTAAATTATTCAAGGCATTCTTTTTTATCAATTAGACCCTTCGAGCAATTTTTTAGCCCAAAACCTAATTTTGAGCATAAAATCCAAATTAACCTAAGCCATTGGAATCAACCCAAGCTTAATCCTATCATTTCATACTTAGCCTCCTAGGATGCTAATCAAATCACTAAGGACCCCGTTTTGGAGCCATGGACCAAAGTTCCCCAAAATTAAGAGCACTCCTCTCCTGATTTGGTTAATCCCACTAACCCATGCAACTAGCCCACCTAACCAAAAGCTTAACACAATTAAAACATCCCTGACCTTCCTTGACATTGCTAGCCACCTCCCCTGACCTAGCTGTCTGGCCTGGTTACCAGAAAACCAAACACAGAGAAGGTCATTCTTGGCTCAAACCCAAATTTTCACCCACCCAATGTGGCTCATTCTCATTATGAATTGCATTATTCAGCCCTCCACCTAAGCTTCCTTCTCCACCCCCGGGCTTGACCAATTCGGCCCTAATTCCTCCTTTATTTAAACTACCCCTCTCACAGCCATGGAAGAAGTGCTGCCAATTGCTCAGGGAGATCCTTTCAAACCGCTCTCACAGCCTCCCCAGTCCTTCCTAAGCTCATCCCAATCAAATTCCAGCCATCTCCCCCATAGTCTAACCCTAGTTTCAAGCTTAAAATTCAGCGTCGTTTCTATCACTCCACCAAACATTCAATCAATCATTCTAAAAGCTTCCCCAAACTAAACGAGAAAGTTCCACATCAAAACCCCTCTCTCTCGAGCACTCTAAGCCACCATTAGATCAAACCCAAATCACTCTGATTAAACTCTATTGACCTCACTTTTGGTTGAGGTCTAGTCTTTCTTCCTTAGAAGCCTGGGATCTAGCCATAAGACCTTTCTGTTGACTATTCCTAGAGGAATAGTGATGGTACCCTCACTAATATAAATTCTAAACTCTTATTTGTTCATCTTGAAGTCCCACATGTTGGCTTTAACCTCTAGCACATAGTAGTTGGGACCAATATGGGGGAACTCAAGAGAACTCCCCATAGGAATGTTTGACCTTAGGGTTAGCCCTAGGTGGTGTGGTCTTGGTCAGTCTTGCACACATACACTTGCACTTGCACTCACAATATAAATACTAACCCAAACATACTTAGCTTGATCCCCTACTCTATTGGAAACTCATGTGGATGGTCCTCTAAACCATTAGCCCTCGGTTAGGGTTTTGTTGAGACCAACATATGGAGGATCCATAAAGGGAGTTCCCTTGGTTTCGTGGCTCAAATAAGGTGACCTCATGATTAATATCCTCAGTCAATCCCAATTTTGCCAAAGTCCCATTTTTGCCCCTAAACCATAAATTCTCCAAAAATTCCTAAATTACCTAAATTCTCAAAATCTCTTCAAAAATCATTTCAAACCATTCTAAATCACTCTAATTGACCAACATACCCCAAAAATTCCAAATATTCCCAAAAACTGCAAAATCACTCCAAATATCCCAAAAATCAATTTGAACGGCTCCATTGAGCCCAATTTGAACAAATTGACTCATTTTGACCAAAATCCCCAAATTGCCCCTAAATGTCTAAAATCCCCAAATCACTCCCAATTTCCACCAAATTGACTTCAATCTCACCCAATTTCAATCCTAAATCAAATTCATCATCCCCAATTACAATTCAAACCAAACCAAACCCCAATTAAATCTAATTTCAAGCCCAATCCAAAATTCCTAATTTAGCCATACCCTTAAATTCCTCCAAATTAAACCCCATAATAAAATCANCAATTTCAAGCCCAATTGCAAGCCCAATCCAAAATTCCTAATTTAGCCATACCCTTAAATTCCTCCAAATTAAACCCCATAATAAAATCAATTTCCCCAAATTTGAATTCTAAATTCTTCATAAAACTTCCCCAAATCAGTTTGAACAATCAATTGAACCAAATTTGAACTTAAAGCTCACTAAAATCCAACTTAAGCCAAGACCCCAAATTCCATCAAATTGAACCTCCTATCACCAAAATTTCCACCCAATTAATGTCTAGAACTCTTCATGACAACCACCCAAATAAAATGCAACCATCAATTGAACCATATTTAATCCCTAGTCCAATCCAAACCCAAGTTTAACCCAAATGCCCAAAATTGACCATATTCCCAAATTCCACCAAATTGACTTTCCAAACAAATTCAAAATCAGCTAATTCCTTTTCCAAATTTCTCATGACAATAATAAAAGCAAAATTGATCAATCACTTGACCCAAATCCTAGCCCAAACCCAACTTAGACCAAATTTGAACCAAAACCCAAAACTTAAACCCAAACACCAAATTTGACCAAATTAACCCAAATTGACCAACCCAAGCCCACCAAAGCCAACATTTGGACCCTAAGGACTAAGCTACACCCACTTAGCCCACGCTACATGAGCCATGGACCAAGTATTCCTTGTTTCAGGGGATCTCTTCCCATATTTGGCTAAACAAAGTATATTTTTTCCATCATCCATCTAGCCACACAACTAATCACAATTAAGGCTTCGTCTGGTTCCCCTAAACCACTTAGCCACCACCTCATCTGTGGCTAGCCACCCTAGTCACCAAAAAACTCAAATCTAAGGGGACCTCCCCCCCCCTCACCTCCCCTTCAAACCCAACATTGAGCCCATCCACTGTGGCACTTCCCCATTAGATGCTTGCATAGCTCAAACCTCCACCTCAGCCTTCTTGCACCAGCAAATCAAAGCCTAAGGCCCTCCCCTTGGCCATGGCTATAAAAAGCCCCATTTTAGGCTAACTCCCAACTGTGCTTAATTCCTTGGGGAAACTCTGCAAAATTGATCCCAGAGCTTCCCCAAGACCTCCTAAGCCCATTCCAACAATCTTTCAGCCATCTTACCCACTGTTTAACCTCAATTTATGAGCTTAAAACTAGGGCAAATTCTGGCCATTTCCCAAAACTCCGCCAAACTTAAAATTGATTGTTTTAAAAGCTTTTCCATACAAAACTAAGAAGTTTGCCACTCAAGGCCCATCANCATCTTTCAGCCATCTTACCCACTGTTTAACCTCAATTTATGATCTTAAAACTAGGGCAGATTTTGGCCATTTCCCAAAACTCCACCAAACTTAAAATTGATTGTTTTAAAAGCTTTTCCATACAAAACTAAGAAGTTTGCCACTCAAGGCCCATCATTTTGGGCCCTCCAACCCATTGTTTGACCAAAGTCGCACTACCCTCTGATTGAACTCTCGGTTAGACTCAACCTCAGCTCAAGATGACATTTTGAGGAGGTTCGTTACACCCTACTGAAGCTTCCATAAGCATCTGATTAAGGCCACCCCTCTCAGAATCAGGTATAAAGTTAATTTTTGGCTTGGTTTGTGCCTTTATGAAGAAAATTTTAATTTCATAAACATGTAGCTATATAGATGTATGTGTATTGAGTAGATGAAGGTGTTGGAACAAACACTTAGTGATTTGGTTAAGTATCATACGAGATCGAGGCATTTTAATTTGGACGGCACTCGGGTTAGGATGATTGGAGACGATGAACGGACCTCATCCGTTTTTGCGTGTATCGTCGGACGGACAAATGGAATGAGAACTATGGGTAGAGTCAGCACTAAAGCAGATGACAGCGCTAAATTAGGAAGCGATGTGTGGAAAGCGTGGTGTGTACAAGGTTGACGCGACAACTGAGTCAGATAAATAGAAAATTAGAGATTTTTTATTTAAATTAAATCCAAAACTTATAAAATCCATAACTTGGCGTTGAAAAATCAAAATAATAAAATAAAAAACCTTATTGCTCAGTGAACATAGGATAACAATGTGGAATAAAAATAAAAAATATTTCATGAGTCTTTGATTTTTAACTAATTAAATACTCTATGTAATGTTTTAATTTTAATTAATTATGTAATAATCATCATGGCTTGAGAATTTAAGGGTTTTCTCTTCATGATGGTGGATTTGTTCTGTGATTTTTCCAAATTCAGAAAACATCTCTACACATGTAACCCTAATTTCCAAATGTGGGTGTCTATTTTACTTAAAATAATTTGATAAAAATTAAAATATAAATTAAAAAATTAATAGACTTATTTTGGTATGTTCCTTATGATCAAGGGACTCTTGGAAAAATGTAAATTAAGTTTTAATATTTATGTAAATTACTATAGTTAATTAAACTCTAAAAGCTCACTAAAATTAAAACAAATTTAATAATGTTCAAAAATTAATAAAAATCATTCCACTCTATAAATAACACATATATTAACTCACTATAAAAATTTTAAATTTATTTGATTTAATTTGAGCACTAAAATTGATTTTTCAAGTAAAATGGTATTTTTGGTATTAAAAATAATTTTAATAAATTAAATATAATTAAAAAAATATAAAAAGTGGTTTTTAGAGTATCTTGTGATTAGGACCATTTAAAAAAAATAAAAAATATTTTTAAATAAATAGTTCATTTTTGAGTTATATTATTGAATAAAAAATAACTAAAAAGAATTAAAAATTGCAAAAATACAAAAAAATGCTCTAAAATGTTTCTAATTGCTTTTGATCACTTGGGACTCATTAGAATATTTTTTTCTAATTTTTTCAAGTTAATTAAAATTTTCTAAAGCCTAAAAATGTATTTTCTCTAATTTTCCATTAAAATAATTATAATAAATAAATAAATAATCACAAAAATAAAAACATGCTCTATGTATTCTTTGGACTTAGAGAAATTTAATAAAATTTAAAAAGTATTTTTTGTTATTAAAAAATATTTTCTATTTAATTAAATCACTAAAATCAATAAATAATTATAATAATTAAAACTTAATTTGAAAAATTATGATATTTTGTCCAAGTGGTCCTCTGACCTAGGTAAACCTTTAATAATTTTCTCATGACCAAAAACTTTTCTTTGGTTAGTTAAATAAATTAATATTGAAAATTCAATTTTGAGTTAAAAATAACTATTTAAATTAAATGAAATTTTGAAAAATCACATTTTCTCTTTTGTTATTCTAACTGACCATGGGAGGGGCACTCTAAAAATTTCAAAGTCATTTGAGTTATATTTGATGAATATGAAGTGAGGAGACCTAGGGGCAAAAAAGTAATCTTTGATTTTGATGCCCTAATTAAAATTTAGGAATCAACCAAGGGGTAAATGGGTAACTTTGATCATATTGATTGCTTTTTAATGTTTGAAACACAACGGGTTAAAAGGTAGAAATCAATTTACCAACTTTTTGTGATAAGGGTAAAATTGTAATTTTATAAATTATTATGGCTTGGAAGTCAATCTAATTAGATGATACTAAAGTCGTGGACATAAGTTAGGAAGATAATAATTCACTCACTTGAAGCCCCAAATTGGTGATAGCATGAATTTTTTATAAGCATGTATTCCACTTAAATTTATATTTTGATAATCATAAATTTACCCACAAAACTTGTTAAGGGCTTAGTAGTGAGCTAGGCTTGATATTTGAACTTGTTTAATGAGGTTTAGATAATACAATATAAATGATAATTAACATCTTCAAAAACTATGAGCCCAACTTTAGTGGTGGGTACAAGATCTTTAATGATTTAAACATGCCTTAGAGGCATTCACTTACATAACTCTTAAATATAATATCAAGTGAATATTTGGACTACCACACTCTTAGGATAATTAAAATATCAAGTTCACTGAACATAGGGTGTATTGATTCATTAAAACTAAATTTGAAATTTGAGGTGATCAATTGAACAATATAATAGAACCAAATGAACTCGAAACATTTTAAAAGGATTTAAAGGTTGTTAGGGATTGCTCCCTAAATACTTTCATAACCTTTTTGGATATTTTGAAGGACAATTGGACTTATTATACTTTGTTCCAGAAAATCATCCATTAGAACCTTTATGGACTCATCAAGTTATGACTTACAGAATGGTAGCTACACCATCATCAACCCATGCAATTTATTTAAATTCCCTGAAAAATTATATATACATGTTGCAAATTTTAATCTTTCGGCAGAAGCAACAAGAAGAAGACATATATGCTTTTACAGTTTTATGTAGTTTTTGTCATTTCATGTACTACAATTTACTCTTTCTTTAAAATATTATACATGTTTTCTTGTAAACCTTACTTCACCTGCAAAACAAAACAAATTTTCCAAAATCAATCAACCTTTTTAAAGTTAAGCAAAATTTTCAAAACCAAAACAATAAAATAACAACAACTTCATAATACGTTCTTGTGAATTTACAGGAGTCCCTAGGAGGAGATAACCCGCAGTTGCTAATGATTTCTCTCCAGTTTAAATGGGTTTAACATCTCATTTAAGCTAAGAAAATTTAAAAGAAAATAGTGGTACCAGAACTAGGGAACCGTGGGATCCTAACTGTTGTCGCTCTAATCAAATTTAGCCCCATCCCCCCGCCCATTTTAAACTGAAATTGTCATTTAAATCTTTGAATTTTTAGACTGTATGACCGCTACTTTGTCAAGAATCTTAGAGCTAGCACTGAGGGCAGCCATATGCAATGGGAGTCCCTAGTTNTAAGAAGAAGACATATATGCTTTTACTGTTTTATGTAGTTTTTGTCATTTCATGTACTACAATTTACTCTTGCTTTAAAATATTATACATATTTTCTTGTAAACCTTACTTCACCTGCAAAACAAAACAAATTTTCCAAAATCAATCAATCTTTTTAAAGTTAAGCAAAATTTTCAAAACCAAAACAATAAAACAACAACAACTTCATAATACGTTCTTGTGAATTTACAGGAGTCCCTAGGAGGAGATAACCCGCAGTTGCTAATGATTTCTCTCCAGTTTAAATGGGTTTAACATCTCATTTAAGCTAAGAAAATTTAAAAGAAAATAGTGGTACCAGAACTAGGGAACCGTGGGATCCTAACTGTTGTCGCTCTAATCAAATTTAGCCCCCTCCCCCCGCCCATTTTAAACTGAAATTGTCATTTAAATCTTTGAATTTTTAGACTTTATGACCGCTACTTTGTCAAGAATCTTAGAGCTAGCACTGAGGGCAGCCATATGCAATGGGAGTCCCTAGTTTTCTTCTTTTAGATTCCATAATAATTGTTCCAAATTTGACCCTTTCTAATTTGACACTCCTTGGTCCAATCTTTGAAAAGTCAAATCCTTTGGAATTCTTGAAGACAATATTTTTTTATCAAAATCAGGAGTTTTCTTAAGTGACCTCATTCATTTGAGATGTAATTAAATACAGAGGTCTGCCTCTATAGGGAGCTTTAAGAACCTAAGCAATATAAACCCTATCTAATTTTTTAATATTAGGTAGGGTAATTTTTCGGTCAACATAAATAGTTCTCATGCCATACGGATCACATAAATTATTTAGTTTATTAAATCAAGCACCACCAGCATGTAATTTATCTATCCTTTGAAGTAGATATATTGCTTGTGGTGTTATGTTTGCTCATTTAAACTAATGTAGATATGAGATTGGTTTGGTCTTGTATTTTAAAAAATTAAAATATTACTTTTTCTAAATTATATATATATATATATATATATTTCCAATCTCCTATCAAGGCTGTTGACTCACTTGAGGCAGAATGTCAAGCAGTTTTCTGGGCCCTCANGATGGATAACATAAATTATTTAGTTTATTAAATCGAGCACCACCAGCATGTAATTTATCTATCCTTTGAAGTAGATATATTGCTTGTGGTGTTAAGTTTGCTCATTTAAACTAATGTAGATATGAGATTGGTTTGGTCTTGTATTTTAAAAAAATAAAATATTATTTTTTCTAAATTATATATATATATATATATATATATATATATATATATATATATATATATATATATATANCACTGGACTTCCTTTTATCCAGTGATCGTTTGCCTATCCCTTATCTTAGAAGTATGTGTAAGAGGTTAGAGAGGTGCTTCCCCTTATAAAGGCCCTCTCCTGTCACCTTCCTTCTCTTTGTNGTGATGGTGGATTTGTTCTGTGATTTTTCCAAATTCAGAAAACTTCTCTACACATGTAACCCTAATTTCCAAATGCGGGTGTCTATTTTACTTAAAATAATTTGATAAAAATTAAAATAAAAATTAAAAAATTAATAGACTTATTTTGGTATGTTCTTTATGATCAAGGGACTCTTGGAAAAATGTAAATTAAGTTTTAATATTTATGTAAATTACTATAGTTAATTAAACTCTAAAAGCTCACTAAAATTAAAACAAATTTAATAATGTTCAAAAATTAATAAAAATCATTCCACTCTATAAATAACACATATATTAACTCACTATAAAAATTTTAAATTTATTTGATTTAATTTGAGCACTAAAATTGATTTTTCAAGTAAAATGGTATTTTTGGTATTAAAAATAATTTTAATAAATTAAATATAATTAAAAAAAATATAAAAAGTGGTTTTTAGAGTTTCTTGTGATTAGGACCATTTAAAAAAAATAAAAAATACTTTTAAATAAATAGTTCATTTTTGAGTTA
>JXCR01143401.1:249245-265855 GCA_002079205.1 Phalaenopsis hybrid cultivar
ACATTGGTGGATAATATTTTATGATGGAGAAACCTCGGCATGAAATGAGAACCACAACTTCAAGAATAACTTCCAATTAGGATTCTGCTAAAGAGCATCCATGGCCATATAACATTTCTCCTCAAGGGTTTTTCCACCAATATTTTTAAGAAATTGCTTATTAAGGCCACCAATCTTCAAGAGGAAGTGAAGCAACTCAGTTTCTTGGAAAAGAGTTATAAGCAGAAACCAGTGAAGGACTTTAATAAAAAATTAGGTACAATCACAGTGCTAGGTAAGAGTAAACAGCCGATGGAAGTTCAAACAGAATGAGTACAGCAGAGTCACCAGCCACCACAACAATCTTATGAAGAGATTTGATTTCCAATTGCTAGAGCCTAGAAAGCCAGCACATGTGGATAAAAAAGATCATCCATTTTACTGCCTATATCAAGGGATTCTCAGGATTAAAATAGAGGACTGCCTCACCTTCAAGAATTGGCGTGAGGCCAAACTCAAGAGAGGGAGCATAACGATCTAGAAAGAGTACATGAAAGAACCTAAATGAGGTTCTTTTAATGTCATTTCTCTCAATCCTATTGTTTTGATCAACCTGTACATAACTGATGATGGATCGAGTACAGCATGGGTAAAGTCCTCAAGGAAGATGCTACAGCATATTTGATCCCAATTTTCTTATATGTAAGGATTTATGAAGTTGACACCACTACAAGACCAAAAGCTTGATCCTTGTATGAAAGTAAGTTGCGTAACATATATATAATTACAGGCAATTAATAATGGAATTCTAAGCAAGTATATGTATCATTATCAAGTAATAAAGGACTCTCTATTTAAGCTCCAAATATCGATCCCACAAGGAAGGTGTAAATTGACAATGATAAGTTTTACTACAAAATTTACAGAAAATCAAATGAAATCACTGTTACTAATTTTGAATGTTAAGATGTTATCAACACTAAAGTACTTAACCATTAGCCAAACAGAAATGCAAAGTTTAAAAAGTAAATACTATTATATTAACTATGTAATGAAGATTTCTTATGTGAAAAATCATCCTACCCACTACAATGAGATTTTGGTAAAATGAGATGAGATAAATGTTTATAATATGTATTGTGCCAAATAGGAGCAATTATAATTTTCTACCCTGATATAGTGCATAGAAAATCATTGGCTAATCATAAGTTTAGTCTCTAAATCTGTGGCTAGGCTAGGAGGATACTGGCTCCCACTCTAGAGCTCTCACTTCCCTTCACCTGAAGGATAACTCTCGCCTTAGTTTTTAAACACTAAGACTGAATTGGTTATTTTATTTTGTCACCCTAAAGATTCTCCAATTCTACACCCAACAAAGAATATTTTTCTATTTATTTGCACTTCATTCCATGAACAAATTTCTCCTTCACAAAATCAAATGTGATCCTCACTCTATTGTAGAACTCATACTCCATTTCTCGGATCATATGTTTCACGAAATATTTTAACAATTTAATTGGTCATATCTAAATGTAAATTAAGTTCAGAGTTGAAAAACCATCATAATTTATTTTATATTTTAATATTGGCAGATCATATTATCTCTTCATTTCACCATATCTCAAAGTAGGGAGAAAGATAGAGGGAACTACTCAGATTTCATGAGAAAGACACAACAAAACACAAATTTCATATGTAAAAGAAAGTTCATACAACACTAATAAACAAACAAAACTTATCTGAAACTCTTTCTCAAAGCAAATCCCCTGTAGCCATCCCTTAGAAATGTAGGAAGAAGATATCTCTCATTTTTCTCCTTCTCCAACACTCTTACATAAAGTTTCACACTAAATCTCACCACACAAACTCTAAACTATAAAAGAAAAATCACTAATGGACTCCAAAATAGTGGTGGAATGAAGTTGGATTATGAAGAATGGCATAAATGGAGCGTAGTGGAACATTTTAGAGTGAAAAGTAGTCCCTTTCCTAATGAATTTCCGCCCCAAATAAAGTCCAAGTTCGGTTCTCCAAGAGGTGCCTCCAAAAACTCTTCAAAAATTGACCAAATACTTTGAACTTTCTAGAAATGGGGGCTGAACGGCCTTTGACGCCATCGACGCTAGTCTAGCATCGTCAGCGCTAAGTAAAAATTTCAGTTGTTCTATTGTTATGTGCCATCGGCGCTACCCTTGGCGCAGTCAGCTCTGAGTACTTCTTCAAAAATGACATTTTGACTCCAAATACCATCTTTTTGCTTTAAGTCCTAAAAATCAACAACCTGCAAGAAAACATCAAAATACCTTCCATTAAGGTGCAATATCACCAAAAATAAGTATAAAATATGGGTCTAAAAATGCATATATTTTTGGTGTATCAAAATTCAGACATCCTTAGTGCATGCTTTGATTCAGATTTTGAGAAATGCTTAGCCAGCATTATTGATTGCAGTTGAAGAGCATCCTTAAAAGGAGAGGATGGAGAAGACCATGCAGGAAAAGGAAACTGAAGACCCAAAGAGTAGACTAGGGGATGCTTTTTTTATAATGTTTGTTTCTGATTTGTGGAGAAATCCCTCAAAATTTCAGCAGAGCTTTGTTAGGATTAATGCACTCACCTCTTCTTGACCATCAGGGTGGTTTTATTTATAGAGGAGGCTCTGGAGGCCAACAGAGAATGCCATGGTGGCAAGGCAGGTGCTTAAGTGGAGGGAATAAATGCTCCAGTGGCCAATGCGACTTAGCCAGCTCAAGGGGGTTGAATTTTGGGTCTTCACCATTTAAGGCTTCTCGGGTTGGGTGTTTTCCGACGGCTGTAGTAGCTGGTCGGCCAGGGTTAGGTCACCCTCAGGCTTAGGTGATCCAAGAAGGTTGAGTGGTGGAGTCAATTTGGGTCCAAGGAGGGTCCAAGGGGGCTCTAAGGTAGAAATCCAAGGGAGAATTAAGGTTTGGGTTATGTGGGATAAGCTTGGGTTAACTCCTTGGTCACATGGCTAAATCAAAAACCAAAGTGTTTAGGGTGAGTCTCATGACCCCAAGGCAGGTTTTCATGAGTTTGGATGGCTGGTTCAAGCATGGGGCAAGAGTTTAAATGTTTCATGAAAGTGGTGAGTCCAAGTAAAGGAAGGAAAGGGCGTGGTCACTGATCCTGACTATTTATATGCAACAATATAACAATTTATGCAATTTATATTCTTCAATTATCTTTCCTACTTTGTAACATCACCAAAAACTTGATCCTGAGAAAATAAGAATTTAACTTTTTAATTTATATATATTGGGATACTACGCAAGTATAAGTATCATTATCAAGTAATATAAAACTTTTTGATTAAGCCCCAAATATCGAACCCAAAGGAAGTGTTCACAATATGCACTTCTAAATAACAAACTTTCTATTTCAAAAAGATAATTACTTAAACTATAGATATTTTTACAGTAATTAAAATTCAATTGTTTTTTGTATTTTTGATATTTTGACAAAACGAAAACAACTTCTAAATATAACTTAAGTTTATGTAAAAGAAAAGCATTGAATACAAAATATCTTTCTCCTTATATTGAATCAGTAATAAGCATAGGAATTTCGTTATGGAAGTATTCAAATTGTGTTATGCCAAATAGGAGCAATAATATTCTTTACCCTTACTAGAAAAGATATAAAGAACATTGGCTAATTTAAATTTTGAATGATTCTGAAGACTCGCTAGGCAGGGAAGATACCAGCTCTTACTCTAGAGTTCCCTCTATTCCCTCCACCTGGGGTCTAACATCTCGTATCAGAACCTAAAACAATAAACCAAGTTGGGGGCTTTAGCCTGTCACTCTAAAGTAATCTAACTCTACACCCTTCAAAGATTATTTTCCTATTTATTTGCACTAAATCACATGAATTACATTCTCATTCATAAAAACTCATGTGATTCTTTCCAATTGTTGACTGAGACAATATCAGCCTGGTTCTTACATGTTCTCACAACAAATTTTAACATCTAGATGGGCCAGATCAAGAAGTAAATGAAGTTCATGGAATTAAATCATCACAACTTTTTCCAATATTAAGGATTAATACTCTCCCCAACCTCCATCCAACACTTTAATTACTTATCATTTTAAGGAGAACGATAAAAAAACTACTCATAATCCATGGAGAAAACAAAACCACACTTTAGTTTAAAGTAGAAATCATTTTCAAACTAAAAAGAAATCTCGATTAAAACCAAAAATAGTTTAAAAACAAAGATAAAAACTTATCTCAAATACTCCACCAAACTCTTGAAGTTCCTTTGAATTTCTTCTTTCTTACAACACTCAACTCTCACAATAAAACTAAAAACAAAAAAAATAAATTTGTGGTGCCTGAAAAATCTCTCCAAAAGATCCTCAACAAACTATTTCAAGAACTTCTCAAGACTCCCCCCATTTTTCTCAACTTCCTTCTTTTATACTTTTTAAAGAGGTGCCTTTGTGTCTCCTTAAAATGTGTCCTGATTCGATGGTATTTAATAAGGGAAGCCTCCTTTCACAAGTCTCTTAACCATATTTTCATCTCTAGTGGTCATAATCACCCTCTTTAGCCAATAAGTNTAAAACTAAAAACAAAAAAAATAAATTTGTGGTGCCTGAAAAATCTCTCCAAAAGTTCCTCAACAAACTATTTCAAGAACTTCTCAAGACTCCCCCCATTTTTCTCAACTTCCTTGTTTTATACTTTTCAAAGAGGTGCCTTTGTGTCTCCTCAAAATGTGTCCTGATTCGATGGTATTTAATAAGAGATGCCTCCTTTCACAAGTCTCTTAACCATATTTTCATCTCTAGTGGTCATAATCACCCTCTTTAGCCAATAAGTGCCTCAAATGTACCTTTAAAATTTCATAAAATGAATTAACCCGTCAAATAACTGCCTTTGGTGCTTAAGCGTGGGGCCTCTGGCACTTAGACTCAGCCTTCTCTGTTTTACCAGTGTAAGCATCAGATTTGTCGCTTAGGCGCCAAAATATTTTTGCACAATTTTTGCATTTTTGCTCCAAATTTGATCCTTTTTCACTCCTCTTAGCATTTTTCATCTTATTATTTGTACCTGAAAAAAAACACACAAATACCTTCCATTAAAGCATAATATCTCAAAATTAGGTATAAAAANGCTTAGGCGCCAAAACATTTTTGCACCAATTTTGCATTTTTGCTCCAAATTTGATCCTTTTTCACTCCTCTTAGCATTTTTCATCTTTTTATTTGTACCTGAAAAAAAACACACAAATACCTTCCATTAAAGCATAATATCTCAAAATTAGGTATAAAAATGTGTCTAAAAACACTATATATTTTAGGTGTATCAAAATCCTCCAAACTTAAAATGCTACTTGTCCTCAAGTGACACTTCAATATTTAAAAACTAATTAAGTATGATATGTATATGAGTTTCTCTAGGAGTTACTAAAATATAGATTTAGAAATATAGTAGTCAAATTTAGAAAAATAATATTTAGTAAATGAGACTAACTTAAAGTTTAGAAATTTTTAATGTTAAGAAATATAAAAATATGAGTTCCTATCTAATTGAGAAATATTGTAGATTTTTCAAATATAGAATTTAGTCCTTTTATTATTTCAACTTAAGAAAATTTATTAAGAATAATTTTACTTATTATATTATATCCTTAAGCTTAAGAGTTTCTCAAGTCTTATACTTTAAAAATATCAAATGTGGAATCGATTTTTAATTAGGTACTAATCCTCAAGATTCTCCTTCCTTATTTTTTTATTTTTCTTTTCTTTTTCTTTTTTCTTTTCTTTTTTGTTTTTATTTTTCTTTTTCAGGCAAGGATTACTATCCCTGGATAGGTCTTTAATNAAATATTTAGTAAATGAGACTAACTTAAAGTTTAGAAATTTTTAATGTTAAGAAATATGAAAATATGAGTTCTTATCTAATTGAGAAATATTGTAGATTTTTCAAATATAGAATTTAGTCCTTTTATTATTTCTACTTAAGAAAATTTATTAAGAATAATTTTACTTATTATATTATATCTATAAGCTTAAGAGTTTCTCAAGTCTTATACTTTAAAAAATATCAAATGTGGAACCGATTTTTAATTAGGTACTAATCCTCAAGCTTCTCCTTCCTTATTTTTTTTATTTTTCTTTTCTTTTTTTTTTCTTTTCTTTTTTGTTTTTATTTTTCTTTTTCAGGCAAGGATTACTATCCCTGGATAGGTCTTTAATAGTTTTGAATTCCACTTCATATTTCCTAAAGCAAAGTCCTCATATAAATCTTTTACTTACAAATATAATAATAGTTTTGAAATTTATTTTTAATAAAAGAAATTTAAGTATTAAAAATAAAAGTCTAAATTTCTAAATTTTTTAAAAATACAATTTTCTTAATAAATATAGTTACACTATATTTAACATTTTCTACACTAAAAATTTTTAACTGAAAGTTTTTCTTCATTACCAGACTTTTAACTAAATTTTCTAACTCATTTTTATAATCAAATTTTACTTCCCTAATATAACTTCATATACATGGTCATTTTTCTTTTCAAGTCAAATTCACTTATAACATATTTGAGAATAAAAAAAATTCAAGTTTTGAAATTATTTTTCATCCCCCCCCNCCCCCCCCCAAAATTTAATTTTTTAACAGGATTAAACAGTTTAGCAACAGATACATATAAGCAGAAAAAAAATTTTAAATAACATGCTTACAAAAATTTTTATACCCTAATTATACAGGCATAAAACTAAAAACAGGAATAAAATTAATTTTTTTGATCAATTTTCTATCAATTTAATTTTAATTCAATATGTAGAGATTCATTAGGCTTCTAAGTAGTGGGTACAGACATAAAAACAAGAAAACACACTAACTTTGATTTCACAGTCTAAACATAAAAAAAACACACTAACAAGATAAAAGAAAAATACAGGGCAGCAATTTTCTGAAATAAAAGTTTAAAATTAAAGCTAGCAAGATTTTCAACTTTTCAAAAGTCATAGAAATAAGTTCAATTCTAACTAANCAAACACACTAACTTTGATTTCACAGTCTAAACATAAAAAAAACACACTAACAAGATAAAAAAAAAATACAGGGCAGCAATTTTCTGAAATTAAAGTTTAAAATTAAAGCTAGCAAGATTTTCAACTTTTCAAAAGTCATAGAAATAAGTTCAATTCTAACTAACTAAAACACGTTACTCAACACACAATAACAATTACTACCCTAGAATTTAAAACAAAATACTAACAAAACACAAACATTACAATAACATTTAAACAAAAAAAATCCAACACATCATATAGTCCAAACAAGTACACAAATTCAAATGTCTCAAGTTCACACCACGTAGTCTATCATATATTACAAATTTTAAAATAACTTAGTCCTCCTCCTCATCATCTGAATTACCGCCATTCAAGACATTTGTAGGCACATAATTAGGGTATCTTGGATATGAAGGAAATTCCACTCCTTGGTTATCCCTAATGAGGCTTTCCAAAGATGAGTGAAATTTCTCCTCATAATCACTATGCCTTCTAGCATACCCATCAATATGTTCTACAAAATGCTCTAGATTTTGAACCTTATCTGCGGTATAATTAATATTATTCATCTTCCTCTGCAATAATTGATCCTAAGTTTTAGTAGACTTGCCTCTAGAAGTAGACGCTCGCGAGGTAGATAGTCCCGATGTAGAAGCAGTAGATGTGGATACAGCAGACGTCGACATTCCATAACTTCTCAAAAATTCTCCTCTCTAACCAAAAATAGAGTGCTCTTAATACTATTTCACATTTACACTTGTAATTGACTTTAGAGGCAGCAACACTACTTACCAGCTATCATATCTCACACCAGCCTGCTCACACAAAGAAAAGATCAAGGAAGCAAATCCCAAACCTGTAGTTGTAGCGGCACTGACAGAACTGATTATATTCTGATAAATCAAAGCAGAAATTTTGATAAACTTACCTTCCTAAATATAATAATTCAACATTTCTCTCTCCCTCATAACTTCACAAAGATGATTTGTTGGTAACAGACAAGATGAAATAAAGTAGTGCCACGTCTTCGATGGTGCACTTAACTTTGAAGTGGAAAAGTTGACTCTCCTCTCATTTGTAATTTTCCAAAGTCCCCTTCCAACAGTCAAATATGAAAAAATCTCATCCAGTTCTATCTTAGTTGGACTATAGTTTACATAAAAACATAAAGTATCTGGCGGTAAATGGTAGAACATAATGATTACCTTTGGTGAAAAAGGTACCAATTTTCTTCTAACCATGACTCGATCCTCTTCCTCCTCAGGAAGGTTTGCATAAAACTCGTGTACTATAGATATCACAGCCACAGTAGAAAAATAAAAAAATCATTCCCATTGTTGGCGAATGATCAAATGTTCCGCAAATCCACCTGGATTTTTATAACACCTCTCAGAAATCAATTTTCATGACTGTAGAGCATCACTATATCTGTCCTGAGTTCTTAAACTCACAAACTTGCTTGAATCAAAGTGGGTCTTTCCCTTACTCCTCTACATTCTTGGGGCCATTCTACAAATTTTACAAAAATCCACAATAACTTTAAAAATCATGTCTAATCTACTAAACTTAACTCTTATAAGCATAAACTACACTTTCTATGCAATCTCTATAGATTTTTCTTCACTTGTCACCATGAATAGTGATTTTCAGGTTTTTCCAAATGTACTCAAAATACATGGTGAAAATCCAAATTTTTTACATAAAAGTGAGTCTCTTACCTTAAGAAATCTAAATCTAGCAAATTTGGCTCAAATCTGCCAAGAAACCTCCACAAAGAGGTTTGCCCTAACTTCAAAATCGCAAACTCGAGAGGAAAAAGACGAGGACAGGAGTAAAAATGGTGATCTTTGGGGTTATTTTTCACCTTTAACTGGTCGTGAACCGGTTTTCATAAACCGGCTCTTAAGCGCAGGTAAGTGGCGCTTAGGCACTTGCCTCTCGGGTTACATCGCGCTTAAGCGCGAGAATGTGGCACTTACATGCCAGTACATGATTTTTGATATTTTTGAACTAAAGTAAAATGCACTATTAGCCTAAGTATACCACCCCTAAATGGTCTTACAACATTTAAATGACTATTTTCCACTCCTCTAACTCTCCTCACCCTCAAATTTCTCCAATATAACTAATTTGATTTGAGGTTAAAATAACAAAAATTTTTACACAAACAAACACATATATTCATTTACGAACTCTTACAAGTAAATGTAACTCTTAATTCTCATTCCAAAGAGTCTCGGATGAGAAAATTTTCCTAAATACAAACACTAAACAAACATACTTAACACATAAAATACATAAACAATAAAAACAAGATTTAATACTAACACATAAAAATAACGACTCCTAATTAACAAACTCCAACACTAAACTTAATTCCATTCTTCATTTATTGGAACAAAATTCCTCTCTTTCATTAGTCTCTCCTTCTGCATTCGGAATATAGATTTGATGAAACGGACGGTGGTGAAGAGCTCTAATACAATCTTCTTCACTCCATTTCGCTTAAGATACATTGTCTTATCCGCTTCTTCTAGATAACTAGTATGGCTAAATTGCATTTTTAATTTTCATCCAATATGCTCTAGATGTGCATTAACTTCATTTACCTTTGTCTCAAGTAAAGCCACGATAGTCTTAATTTTATTAATCTTTTCTGCTATTCTTTCAATACTAACGGCTAAGAAACCGTTATACATCTCTTGTGCACTTTGACTAATGAATTTCTTCATCATGTTTTCTTCTTTTTTCTTCAAATCCATCTCCCATGAAGACATTTTCTCAAAATCTCTTTCTCTTAGACTTTTAGGGCTAAAAATGATTATGGGGTGAGATTCCATCACAAAACCCTTCTATTTATAGGCCTAAATCCTTCAAATAACTTCTAGGCACGTTCTAAAACTTCCGCATAACGTTTAAGTTAACCAATTGGTGGTTAAAACTTCTATAAATTGAATTTTACACATGGTTTTTAACATCCTTGCTTAAGCGCTGAATATTGACACTTAAGCGTTAGTGCTCAATTTTGCACTAGTCAACTTAACATCTAAATACTCATTCTAGCATTTTTAGATTACTAAATAAAGTCTTAAAATCTATAATAACACATAATAGTCTCAAAAATATTACCCCAAATTTTCTTAATCACACACAAAAAACATTGAAAACAAAATCATACTGATAACTATGGGTTGTCTCTTACAAAGCGCTTGGATTTACGTCGTCAGCCCGACGTAACCAGTACTTATTCTGTTTGACCCAACATCATTCGATCGTTAAATTTTTGTTGACCCCTACAAAATAAGGTTTCAGTCTATGACCATTCACTTTAAATACTTTCTTAGTTTTAGGATCTTTGATATCCACAGCTCCATATGGATAAACTTTAATCACAAAAAATGGGCCCATCCATTTGGATTTAAGTTTGCCTGTAAATAATCTTAACCTTGCATTATATAACAAAACTTGTTGCCCTGGCTAAAAATTTTTATTAACAATCCTTTGATCATGCCACATCTTCATCTTTTTTTTGTAAATCTTAGTACTCTCATAAGACTCATTCCTTATCTCTTCAAGCTCATTTAATTGTAATAATCTTTTCTCACCAGGATCTTTCAAATTAAAATTGAACTCCTTAATCACCTAATANTGGATAAACTTTAATCACAAAAAATGGGCCCATCCATTTGGATTTAAGTTTGCCTGTAAATAATCTTAACCTTGCATTATATAACAAAACTTGTTGCCCTGGCTAAAAATTTTTANTATGGATAAACTTTCATCACAAAAAATGGGCCCATCCATTTGGACTTAAGTTTGCCTGTAAATAATCTTAACCTTGCATTATATAACAAAACTTGTTGCCCTGGCTAAAAATTTTTATTAACAATCCTTTGATCATGCCACATCTTCATCTTTTTTTTGTAAATCTTAGTACTCTCATAAGACTCATTCCTTATCTCTTCAAGCTCATTTAATTGTAATAATCTTTTCTCACCAGGATCTTTCAAATTAAAATTGAACTCCTTAATCACCTAATATGTTTATGCTCAAGTTCAACTACTAAATGACAACCTTTCCCAAATATTAGCCTATATGGGGAAATTCCTATAGGAGTTCTGTATGCAGTCCTAAATGCCCCCAAAGCATAGTCAAGTTTGACTGACCAATCCGTTTTTGTTGGATTCACATTTTTTTTTAATAATTCTTTTAATTTTTTGATTGGATAATTCAGCCAAACCACTTGTTTGAGGATGATAAGCAGTAGCAAATTTATGGTTTATATGATATTTCCTTAATAATTTCTAAAATATGACATTTCTGAATTGACTTCCCCCATCAGTTATGATAACTCTTGGCATCCCAAATCTATAAAATATGTATATTTTCAAAATATTTGCAGCACTTTGAGCAGCACATCAAGGTAAAACAACAACTTCTATCCATTTAGATATGTAGTCCACTACTAACAGTATATATAAATTTTTGAAAGTTGGTATAAATGGTCCCATGAAATCTAATCCCCAAAAATCAAATATTTCAACTTGTAGCATATAATTGATGGGCATCTCATTTCTCCTAGAAATATTGCTTACTCATTGACAGCTATCACAAGTTTTGACATAAGCATTAACATCTCTAAAGATTGTAGGACAATAAAATCCAGATTGTAAAATTTTGTATGTTGTTTTATCGACACCAAAATGTCCCCCAAAATTAGAATTATGACATTTTTGGATAATTTCATAAGTTTCTTTTAAAAGTACACATATTCAAATAATCAGATCATTTCCTTGTTTATCTAAAAATGGGTCATCCCAAAAATAAGGATTAGCTTCAAATATAAATTTCCTCTTCTGTTGGTATGTCATTCCATAGGGTATAATATCACTTACAAGAAAGTTCACAATGTCGGCATACCACGAAACACACCACTCATTAATATTGAACAATTTTTCATTTAGAAAATGTTCATTAAATTTTTTTTTTCAAAATAGAGTGGTTTTTCTAACTCAAGTCTAGACAAATGTTCAGTAATTTGATTTTTAGTCCCCTTCCGATCTACTATTTCAAAGTCAATTTTTTGCAAAGTTAGAATCCATCTTATAAGTCTAGGTTTAACATCCTTTTTTTTTCATTAAGTACTTAATAGCAGAATGATCTATATGCACTACTCATTTAGTTCCAATTAAATATGATCTAAATTTATCAATGGCATATACTACTGCTAATAACTCTTTTTTAGTTGTTGTATAATTAATTTGGGTTTCATTAAGAGATTTACTAGCATAGTAAATTACTTTGAAAATTTTATCATGTTTTTGTCCTGAAACAACTCTAATAGCATAATCACTATCATCACACATTAGTTCAAAAGGTTTTCCCCAAACTGATGAAACTATAATTGGTGCAGTGATTTTTTTTTTCTTTCAATAACTTAAAAGCTTTTAGACACTCTTCATAAAAATTGAAAATTGCATCTTTCTCCAGTAAATGACATAAAGGCTTAGCAATTTTTGAAAAGTCTTTAATATATCATCTGTAGAATCCAGCATGTCCTGAAAAACTCCTAATTTCCCTTACATTGTTGGATAAGGTAAATTAACTATCACTTGAATTTTAGCACAATCTACTTCCATACCATTTTCTGATATTTGAAGTCCTAATACAGTTCCTCTTGCTACCATAAATTGGTATTTTTCCCAATTAAGGACTAAATTTGTTTCTTCACAACGTTTAAGAACTTTTGATAAATATTCTAAACATGAGTCAAATGAAGTTCCAAACTCTAAAAAATTTTCCATAAACACTTCAATCCCTTTTTCAATTAAGTCACAAAAAAATTTCCATCATACATCTTTGAAATGTAGCAGCGACATTACATAAACCAAAGGGCATTCTTCTAAAAGCAAATATACCATAAGAACTGGTAAAAGTTGTTTTCTTTTGATTCTCAGGAGTTATTTGAGTTTGGTGATAACCAGTATATCCTTCTAAAAAATAAAAGTATTTAGGCTCAGCTAGTCTATCCGACATTTGATCTAGAAAGGGTAGTAGAAAATGATATTTTCTTGTGTCGAGATTTAATTTTCTATAATTAATGCATATTTTCCACCTTATGACTTGTCTTGTAGGTATTAATTCATTATGTTCATTAACAGTCACGGTTACTCCTCCTTTCTTAAGAACGTAGTGAATTAGAATAACCCATGCACTATCTGAAATAGGGTAGATAATTCCAGCATCTAACCACTTTAAAATTTCTTTCTTTACAACCTTTTCAAAACAAGGTTCAATCTCCTTTGAGGATCAGCCATGGGTTTGCAATTCTCCTCCATATGAATTCTATGCATACAAACTGAAGGACTGATTCTTTTAATATCATGTATTGTCCATCCAAGGACTTTCTTAAAATTTTTCAAAATTTTCATCAATCTTTCTTTTTCTTCCATCATCAACTTTGAGGAAATTATAATTGGTAAAGTAGAGGAATCGCCTAAAAAGGCATATTTTAAATGATCAGGAAGTATTTTCAACTCAACTTCTGGAGGTTTTTCCATAGATGGACAAAATGATTTGTTTTTTTCTATCGTGTCCAAAATTTTAAAACTTTCTTGAACATAGTTTGAATCTTCCTTGAAAAGATCTTCACATTGATCTAATTCCTCTTCTTGCTTATGTTACAAATCTTTTACTTCAGATTTTTCTTCAAAATTAGTTTTGAAATGACATTCACTCAGGTATTTTATAACATTAATTATATAGCATTCATCATCTTTATCTTTTGCAGGATATTTCATTGATCTTGAAATGTTAAAAGTATTAGTTTGATCATTGACGAGCATAGTTAATTCCCCTTTCTGCACATCTATCATTACTCTTCCTATGGCTAGGAAAGGTCTCCCCAAAATGAAAGGTATCTCCTTATCTTCCACCAAATCCAGCACAATGAAATCAATAAAAAAGATAAATTGATCCACTTTCATTAGGACATCTTCTATAAATCCTTTATGGCACACTATCGAACGATCTGCTAAATGCAGAGTTACAGTAGTAGGGGTTATTTCAACTAATCTCAATCTCTTAAATATTGATAATGGCATAAGGTTAATGCTTGCACCTAAATCACATAAAGCTTTCCCATAAAATTTGTCTCCTATTGCACATGGAATTGTAAAGCTACTAGGATCTTTAAGCTTTCTAAGAAGTTTTTTTTGAATAATAGCATTGCACTCCTCACTAAGTGCAACAGTCTCATTATCTTCAAACTTCATTTTTTTGTTGATAATATCCTTCATAAACTTTACATAGCTTGGCATTTGTTCTATGGCTTCACGAAATGGAATATTAATTGTAAGCTTCTTAAAAATTTCAAGAAATTTTGAAAATTGCTTATCTAACTTCTATTGATGAAGTTTCTGAGAAAATGGAGGTGGTGGTTTTTCCAAATATTATTTCAGCAGAGAAATAGGCCTTTTAGAATCTTTCGGAGCATCCTCTTTTGATTCTTCATTTTTTCTCTCTCTACTTAAGTTTCTTTTTGAACCCTACCTTCCAACTCTCATCCACTTCTAAGTTGAACGGCTTTTACTTGCTCTTTTTTCTGGTCTTTCAAATTTATTTCAATATTACTAGGAAGTGTTCCTTGGGATATATTACTTAATGCATTTTTTATTTGTCTAAGTTGATTCTTAATATTTCATATTGTAGCTCCTTGACTTTGTAACTGATTTCCCATTTGTAACATCACTTCTTCTATAGACAACTTCTTCTCCTTAAATTGTGGATTACTGTTGAAACCTGGAGGATAAGTAGGTCTATAATTATTATTTCCTTGATTGTTCCAGTTTCCTAATGGGTTTACTTGATTATTCCCCCATTGTTGATTATTATCGCCCATAGTATTATTCCAATTGATGTTGGAATGGTTCTTCTAACCTGGGTTATAATAATTTAAATATGGGTTATTCTACTTGTTATTTATGGCATTCAATGTTTCTAATGATGCTTGAGAATCTACCATTTGGCCCAATGAATTCTCTTCAATCATAGAAATTGGTTGAGAAAAGTTCATTCCGGATTGGTTTAACTTCCTTGAAATTGCAGCAACTTTATTTGCTAACATATTAAATGCATCATATTCATGAATATTAGGTGCTTTCTTAGGATTTACCCACTCAGAAGGACATTGAAAATTATTGGTAGCCATTTCTTCAATTAAAGCATAAGCATCATGAAATAGTTTTGACATCAATGAACCACCAGTAGCAGCATTGATAATAGATCTAAGAGATCCAACTAATCCATTATAAAAAGTTTGAATTATTAACCAATCTGGTATAACATGGTGAGGGCACTTTCTTAAGAGTTCTTTATATAGTTCCCATGTTTCATAAATAACAAGGAAATAGCAAGGAATTATATTCTAAGCTTCACAGTTTTTTATGATGGAAAATAATTAGCAAGGAATTTTTATGCTAAATCACCCCAAGTTTTGATAGATCCAGGTACTAACGAATTCAACCACATTTTAGCTTTATCCCTCAGTGATAAAGGAAATAACCTAAGTTTTATGGCATCATTTGATACACCATCATATTTAAATGTAGCGTATAATTCTAAAAAGTTTGCAAGATGTAAATTTGGATCTTTAGTTGGTGATCCCCCAAACTGATTATTTGATACCATTTGGATAATANTCTAAGTTTTATGGCATCATTTGATACACCATCATATTTAAATGTAGCGTACAATTCTAAAAAGTTTGCAAGATGTAAATTTGGATCTTTCGTTGGTGATCCCCCAAACTGATTATTTGATACCATTTGGATAATAACAGGTTTAAGTTCAAATAATTAGCCACTATAGTTGGTTTTTGAATACTACTATGAAGTTCATCTACCGTAGGGTTGGCATAATCTCGTAAAGGTCTAAATTCTTGATGAATTTTAGCATTTTGATCATTTTGGTTTGTCATTTCGGTAATTTTTTTAGATTTTTCTAAGATTTTAATTTTGTTTCCTTTTTTGATTGTCTTAACAGTTCTCTCTAATTCAGAATCATAAGACACTAGTCCTTCAGAACCTGAACTATGCATACACTAAAATAAAATAAAATAAAATAAAATGCACACAAAAATAAAATAATATAATATAATATTTCTTCAATAACTCTTAAAGTGTAAATAAGACTTTCTAAAANAATTTTAATTTTGTTTCCTTTTTTGATTGTCTTAACAGTTCTCTCTAATTCAGAATCATAGAACACTAGTCCTTCAGAACCTGAACTATGCATACACTAAAATAAAATAAAATAAAATAAAATCCACACAAAAATAAAATAATATAATATAATATTTCTTCAATAACTCTTAAAGTGTAAATAAGACTTTCTAAAATAGAAATTTTCTTTCAATCAATCTCCTCGGCAACGGCGTAAAAAACTTGATCCCGACTGTTTATAAGTAATAGTATAACAATTTATGCAATTTATATTCTTCACTTATCTTTTGCAACAACATCAAAAACTAGATCCTGAGAAAATAAGAATTGAAATTTTTAATATATATATATATATATA
>JXCR01143403.1:4644-29850 GCA_002079205.1 Phalaenopsis hybrid cultivar
AAGTTTTGTTTTTTCTTTCTTTTGTACAAACTGTGTGAGCTCTGGAGAGAAGCAGCTCAAAAACTGAATGTTGTGTGTTATTTCTTGGAGCAAATTGCTCCAAGAAAGTTTGTTAGAGTTGATATTTTTCTACAATGATACTAATCTTCTTTGTAGATTTTGTGATGCACTCCAAAAGATGTTTTGCCAAGAGCTTAACTTACATATGATCAAGTGTTGATGTGTTGATGGTCAATATTATATATTGTTGAAGAGGATGAGAAAGATTAGAGAGGGGATTTTTTTTTTAGCTCCCATGAGCTGCGGCCAGCTTAAATTCGAGAGATCATGTTTACATTTGCTACCCTTATTTATAGGGGTTGTTTTCATAAAATGACATTGATATATATCATTTCTATTCGATTGCCTTATTGGTAATATCCCCACTAAATATGAGTATTAGAGGGATTTTTTTTTTTTTTCAGTTTAACTTCTTTGGTAAACATGGATGTTCTCTATCTCTCGTAGTTCTCATTATCGGCCTCTTATACTGTCTTTTGTAATCGCTTTTATGAGTGTTTGGCCACTGAGTCTTTTGGTTTTCTTTGATATAATTTTCTGATAGTCTGAGTCGACCTCTTTGTTGTCTACCCTTGGACTTACTTATCTAATTGCCTTGTTGTATAACAGAAATTCTCATTCGTAGTTTAAGAGGTTGAGATTGTTCAAAGAACCCGTTGAATTCGGCTCTCTCTAATTGGCCCAAACACCAGCTCCATTCGACCTAGCTAGCTCCAGTTGGCTCAACCAGCTCCGTTCGGCTTGGCCCACTCCATTCAGCCCGACCACCAGTTTTGTTTGGTCCAACAATCTTTATTTAGCCCGACATACCAATTCCATTTGGCCCAGCTTCCTCTATCTGAGTCGACCACCAGCTCCATTCTGCTCGGTCACCATGTCTAGTAAACCTATCCAGCTCCATTTGGTCATCTCTAACTGATAGCATGGAACTAGGGGTATAATTATCATTTTAGAATAATCACCCTCCTATAAATATAGAAGCACTATTTATAATTAAAGACCAAAAAAATCTAGGAGGATTGATCACTGTTCATCTCTTTCCCCTCTTTTTTTAATTACACTATTCTTTGATGTTATTATTAGACAAATCTCAAATTCAACATCCTAATGACACAATGATTGTGGATCATATCACAAANGAAAAAAATCTAGGAGGATTGATCACTGTTCATCTCTTTCCCCTCTCTTTTTAATTACACTATTCATTTGATGTTATTATTAGACAAATCTCAAATTCAACATCCTAATGACACAATGATTGTGGATCATATCACAAACAAGAAGATGAGATATACAAGGAATAAAATAAAGCCACATAGAAGTGACTAACAAAATATAATGCATTAGAAAAGTTTTTAGGGANGAAGATTAGAGAGGGGATTTTTTTTTTTTAGCTCCCATGAGCTGAGGCCAGCTTAAATTCGAGAGATCATGTTTACATTTGCTACCCCTTATTTATAGGGGTTGTTTTCATAAAATGACATTGATATATATCATTTCTATTTGATTGCCTTATTGGTAATATCCCCACTAAATATGAGTATTAGAGGGATTTTTTTTTTCAGTTTAACTTCTTTGGTAAACATGGATGTTCTCTATCTCTGGTAGTTCTCATTATCGACCTCTTATACTGTTTTTTGTAATCGCCTTTATGAGTGTTTGACCACTGAGTCTTTTGGTTTTCTTTGATATAATTTTCTGATAGTCTGAGTTGACCTCTTTATTGTCTACCCTTGGACTTACTTATCTAGTTGCCTTGTTGTATAACAGAAATTCTCATTCGTAAAGAAGTTGAGATTGTTCAAAGAACCCGTTGAATTCGGCTCTCTCTAATTGGCCCAAACACCAGCTCCATTCGACCTNGGTAGCTCTGGGTGACTTGGCCTTGGACACATTTGAAATCCCCAAATTCCCTAACACACCCAAAACCATCCATCTTACCTAATTTGGTCTATCTCCCCTTGAAGTCCATGGCTACTCCTTAGGCTCTTTTGAAGACTCATGTGGGTGGTCCAAAGTCCCTAACCCTTGGTTAGGATGACTGAGACTAACATGTGGAGGCTCCAAAATGAGTTCTCATAAGACCATATGGCTTTGAGGAGGCTTTTCATGGCTTGCATGCTCACATCATCAAATCAACCCTAAATCCACCAAAATTTGCCAAATGACCAAAATATCCCCAAATCCTAAAAAATACCTAAAATTGTCAAAATACCCAAACCTTCACAAAAATCATTTTAAACCTCTCCAAATTACCAAACTACCCCAAAATTACCAAAAAATTTGCCCAAAATATCCTAATTTTCATCAAAATGCCAAAAGTACTCAAAATTCACCAAAATTCTCAAATTGTCCCTATTGTTCACCAAGTGTATTTCAAATCCTCCTAATGATAAATCTAAATCCAACCTCACCAAAATTCAATCCCAAATCCATGTCCATCGAAGATCAAATTCAAATCAATCCAAATCGAACAATTTTGAGCCTACATGACAAATTAAATTTCACCAAATATATGCCTCAAATTTCAACATGACAATTCCTGAATTCCATCAAGCCCATCATGAATAGCTTAAATAAAAATTCAAGCCAAATTCAATTACACATGACCCATTTTTAAAAGTACACCAAAATCAAGCCCAATTTCTAATTCCTTTAAAATCAAAAACTCACATGATAAATTTCTTATTCTTATCATCCATTTAATCAAAATCAAACCCTAATCTCTAATGTCATAATCAAAATCAGTCAAATTTGAATTTACACCGATACCATGTAAAATCCCCAAAATTTCTAATATTCCTCCTCATGAAAGTTGTCTAGGCCACATACAAGCCATAGAGTCTTCTCCAAATCATATGTGAGCCATATGGGCCATGGAAAGTCCACCATACCCGAAGTGGCAAAAGGAGGACATGTTTTCAAGCCCCTCAAGCTTTGTCTCACCTTTCCATGCTTCATGCCAAGCCCAAGCTCAAACCCTAACCTCTTGGATGTGACTTATTGGACTAAACGTAAAAACCAAGAAGACCACACCAACCACCATGGGGAGGTAGACCAAGCCATTTCCAAGGGCTAAACCCAAGTCAAACCTAAAAGAGGCCTAAATACCATTCCTCTTTGATCCACCCTTTGCCACCTGAGACAACCCAATTGCCTCCACAATTCTCCAATCCTAACCCNCTTGAACAAAACGTAAAAACCAAGAAGACCACACCAACCACCATGGGGAGGTAAACCAAGCCATTTCCAACGGCTAAACCCAAGTCAAACCTAAAAGAGGCCTAAATCCCATTCCTCTTTGATCCACCCTTTGCCACCTGAGACAACCCAATTGCCTCCACAATTCTCCAATCCTAACCCCCCTGAGCCACATAGTTGCCACCCTTAGACTGGCCAACCGCCTAGTCATCGGAAAACACCAAACCCTAGAGATCATCCATGACCAAAACTCTAAATTTTCCATCCAATGTGGCTCACTCCCAATGGATTTTTGCCCAATTGAAGCCCCCTTCCCTGCCTATAAAAAAAACCACCACCTCATGGCCAAAGGGAGGTGATGCACAAACCTTGCCGAAGCCCTACCAAAATTTCTCCAAAACATTCCCTTAGCCTTGCGAAGCTCATCACCACCATCTTCCAACCCTCAAACTAAGCCTAAAAACCTAATTTCCCAACTGAAAATCAAGGCCTTTTCAGTCATTCCACCAAACTCCATTAAGCTTCACCATAGCCTAAAATCAATTCCTTAATCAAAATCCCCCATTCCCGAGCTCTCTAACCTTGTCCAAGACCTAAGTCATTCCACCCTTTAGTCTACATCATACCTAGGCCCCATCACAACTCAAAGTGACATTTTGAGGAGGTTCTTGAGGTCAAGGCGATCTTCTCCAACTAACTCAATTGAGGCCTCACCTCTTGGACAAAAGTATAACCGAAAATCCCTAATTTTTGCCTTGGTTTGGACCTTTGTGAAAGAAATGTGCATTTCATACGCATTTGACCATATAGATAGGTTCGTCTCACTTAGATGAAGGTGTAAAAACAAACCACACTTAATTTCATTAAGTATCAAGTGAGAGCTTAAGGTTAGAAGTTAGACGATTCTCGAGTATGAACGATCGACGAAGAAGAACTGTTGTTGTTCGTTTTCGCGTGTATTGAACGAGCGGCCGAGATGAAGCTGAACGGGAGCACGGTATGTGAAACTGCCGGTCGAGTCAACGCTTGCGTCGAAAGGCCAGTCAACCGGAGCGCGTCGCTTGGGAGTTCAANAAATGTGGCTCACTCCCAATGGATTTTTGCCCAATTGAAGCCCTCTTCCCTGTCTATAAAAAAAACCACCACCTCATGGCCAAAGGGAGGTGATGCACAAACCTTGTCGAAGCCCTACCAAAATTTCTCCAAAACATTCCCTTAGTCTTGCGAAGCTCATCACCACCATCTTCCGACCCTCAAACTGAGCCTAAAAACCTAATTTCCCAACCGAAAATCAAGGCCTTTTTAGTCATTCCACCAAACTCCATTAAGCTTCACCATAGCCTAAAATCAATTCCTTAATCAAAATCCCCCATTCCCGAGCTCTCTAACCTTGTCCAAGACCTAAGTCATTCCACCCTTTAGTCTACATCATACCTAGGCCCCATCACAACTCAAAGTGACATTTTGAGGAGGTTCTTGAGGTCAAGGCGATCGTCTCCAACTAACTCAATTGAGGTCTCACCTCTTGGACAAAAGTATAACCCAAAAACCCTAATTTTTGCCTTGGTTTGGACCTTTGTGAAAGAAATTTGCATTTCATACGCATTTGACCATATAGATAGGTTCGTCTCACTTAGATGAAGGTGTAAAAACAAACCACACTTAATTTCATTAAGTATCAAGTGAGAGCTTAAGGTTAGAAGTTAGACGATTCTCGAGTATGAACGATCGACGAAGAAGAACTGTTGTTGTTTGTTTTCGCGTGTATTGAACGAGCGACCGAGATGAAGCTGAACGGGAGCACGGTACGTGAAACTGCCGGTCGAGTCAACGCTTGCGTCGAAAGGCCAGTCAACCGGAGCGCGTCGCTTGGGAGTTCGAATCTGCCGAGGATGACAGGACGCCGAGTCGGATAAGTAGATAAATAGGGTATTTTAGAATTATTTAAATACATAAAATGATATTTAACTTAAAAAATACATATCTCGGTGTAGAAAAATCCTAAAATAAAATAAAAATACTCTTATGCTCAGTGAACAGAGGAAAATAATATACACCANAAATATGCCGAGGATGACGGGACGCCGAGTCGGATAAGTAGATAAATAGGGTATTTTGGAATTATTTAAATACATAAAATGATATTTAACTTAAAAAATACATATCTTGGTGTAGAAAAATCCTAAAATAAAATAAAAATACTCTTATGCTCAGTGAACAGAGGAAAATAATATACACCACAATAAAAAATATTTGCCTTATGTTTATTTTTAAATTAATTAAATACATTAAAAACTTGTTTAAATCATAGCTAATTAAATATTATTCAAAATAATGTAAAATTTTAAGGGCTTACTCTNGACCACAATAAAAAATATTTGCCTTATGTTTATTTTTAAATTAATTAAATATATTAAAAACTTGTTTAAATCATAGCTAATTAAATATTATTCAAAATAATGTAAAATTTTAAGGGCTTACTCTTCATGTGCTTAGAAGTGTCCTCTAGTTTTTCTAAAGTCAGAGAACACTCCTATGATCAAAAGCCCTAATTTTCTAGAACTCTTAGTATTATTTTAATTAAATAACTATAAAAAATAAAATAAAGGTAAGAAAAAATATAAAATCAAGTTTGGTAGATTCACTGTGTCCGAAGACCTTAGGAAAAATAAAAATCAAATTTAAAAAGTTCAAAAAGTATTTTTTCCATTTAAAACCAATAATAATTTGTTAAAAATTAGAAAAGATACAAAATAATTAAAAAAAACACCAAAATATCCCAAAATGGAGGAAATGGTTTTGTAAAGTCTCTTTTAAAATTTGAAAATCAAAAAAATTATTTTTAAAATAAAAATAAATTTCTAAGTAAATAAAATTTTTTGCTTAAAATAATTATATAAGATATAACAAAAATCAGAAAATTATGAAAACTAGTTTGGAGTTTTCCTTAAGATTAGAGGAACTTTGAAAAAATAAAATGGAAGTCAAAACAAAAATGTATTTTTGAGCTATTTTTAATTCAAAAATAATTAAAAATCAAAACCATTTTTCTTAGCTCAATTAAGGCACTATAGACTTATTGATTGCTAACTTTAAGCACATATTGAAGATATTTAATGCACACCTAAAATTTGTGGCAAATTTTGTCTAATATTCAGTATATAAATATAAAATAAATAAAGTAAGTAGCCATTTTAGCTTGTTTTAAGANGAAACTAGTTTGGAGTTTTCATTAAGATTAGAGGAAATTTGAAAAAATAAAATGGAAGTCAAAACAAAAATGTATTTTTGAGCTATTTTTAATTTAAAAATAATTAAAAATCAAAACCATTTTTCTTAGCTCAATTAAGGCACTATTGAATTATTGATTGCTAACCTTAAGCACATATTGAAGATATTTAATGCACACCTAAAATTTGTGGAAAATTTTGTCTAATATTCAGTATATAAATATAAAATAAATAAAGTAAGTAGCCATTTTAGCTTGTTTTAAGAAGAAAATAAAATTTTCAAATCTCTATATTAGCTCCAATAGCTCATTTCAAATGCTTTTATGTTTTAGTTTATTTGGCATTGTTCAGGTGATTGATTCTACTAAGAATAATTTCAGAGCATCCTTCCAAAGCTCTCATTTATATTCCAATAAAAATATTTAAATATTTTTCATTTTTATCAAATTCTCAATACTTTGATAATTCATATGTTCAGTAGTTCAAAACAATTACCAGGGCGATTAATTTGTAAATATCAATGTTTCAGATGATCTGTATATAGTTATCCCCATTTTTTATGAGGAGAGATGTTGGATATTGAACATTCAAATTGTTTCCTTTTTATTTAAATTTTCTACAGATCAAATATCACCGTCCAAGNCATATTTTTCATTTTTATCAAATTCTCAATATTTTGATAATTCATATGTTCAGTAGTTCAAAACAATTACCAGGACGATTAATTTGTAAATATCAATGTTTCAGATGATCTGTATGTAGTTATCCCTTTTTTTTATAAGGAGAGCTGTTGGATATTGAACATTCAAATTGTTTCCTTTTTATTTAAATTTTCTACAGATCAAATATCACCGTCCAAGCATTTCTTTACATGATGTGAGCGTTCAAATTGATGTTCGCTTCTTCTTTTTTTTTTTCTTTGAAAAATATCATATTGTACAGCTCATGTCCTCTGTCACCCAAAGAGACAGAAAAAAAAAAAGAAAACAACTTAACCAAGTCGCATTTTTGGATGATGATTCAGTCAATGTTGAAACTTGTTCCATCCAAGTTTAATTGCCTCAAAATTAAAATTAGTTTTTGCATCAATTTAGATATAGTTTATTTACATAATTAATGTGATTCAAATTAAAATCAACTAAATATATGATATCCTCATACATACACATATATTACTAAATAATAATATAGCAATACAAAATATATTTTTTTTCTTAAAATTACAAGACTATAGCAATTTTTTGTTTTTTTTTTAAATCAACTTAAGAGGGTTGGACTTTAGATAAATTATTTATAAATAAAAAATAAGCTATGTTTATTTGATTGTATGATTTNCTTTGAAAAATATCATATTGTACAGCTCATGTCCTCTGTCACCCAAATAGACAGAAAAAAAAAAGAAAACAACTTAACCAAGTAGCATTTTTGGATGATGATTCAGTCAATGTTGAAACTTGTTCCATCCAAGTTTAATTGCCTCAAAATTAAAATTAGTTTTTGCATCAATTTAGAAATAGTTTATTTACATAATTAATGCGATTCAAATTAAAATAAACTAAATATATGATATCCTCATACATACACATATATTACTAAATAATAATATAGCAATAAAAAATATATTTTTTTTCTTAAAATTACAAGACTATAGCAATTTTTTTGTTTTTTTTTAAAATCAAGTTAAGAGGGTTGGACTTTAGATAAATTATTTATAAATAAAAAATAAGCTATGTTTATTTGATTGTATGATTTCTTTTTATTCTTATTTTCTTATGTGGAACATGAAGCATAGCACATCACACCACCAAAAATGTTATTTAATAATATCATCTCTCCTTTTGGTTGTGTTGTAATGTCCACACGATTGTGATGAGAGTCTTTATGTTCTTTTGATTGCTTCGGGGCACAACCTTAGTCTCTTTCTTAGCTTCAACAACCCTTCACTACTTTCATAATCATAAGCTATTTAAGAATGGAATGAAAGCGTTTGCTTGGGATTGATTTTTGGACTTATGGCTCTACGACCATAAGCTTGCCTAGGAATATTGAATTGATCAAGGTTTATTTGTTGTTATTAGTGATTGTTGGTATATGTTTTACTTGATATTCATAGTCTATTGTAGAGGATGTTATATCAAATTTAAATGTGTCATAGAGCAACTGAACTATTTTCAAGTTATAGGACAAATTCATACAAATTTACTCAAACAACTTTAAGTAAATGAAAATTTTATCTTTAATTTTACATTGCTCGTCAATTTTTTTTTTCTTTTAGAATTCACTCCTCTGTTGCTTGGCGATATCTCTTGAGATCGATTACTCAATGAAATAGCCAATTATCCTAATTAAATTTATGNACAACTTTAAGTAAATGAAAATTTTATCTTTAATTTTACATTGCTCGTCAATTTTTTTTTTTTTCTTTAGAATTCACTTCTCTGTTGCTTGGCGATATCTCTGGAGATCGATTACTCAATGAAATAGCCAATTATCCTAATTAAATTTATGTATTTCTAATGATTATAACTTGACTAAGTTATTGTATACCCATTTGTAACATAATTTTTTCAAGAATTATTTCTTCTCTTTTGATTGAATCTCAAATGTGAAACTGGAAGAGTGATTAGATCTTGAGTTTAAAGGGTTATTATATTGAATATTTCAATTTACTACAAGATTTATTTGATTATTATTTCCCTTATTTTTTCATAAATTTTAATTATTATTATAGTTAAAAGTATTGCTTATTTCTCATGCCAGAATAATAAGTGTTTAAATATAGATNTATTTACTACAAGATTTATTTGATTATTATTTCCCTTATTTTTTCATATATTTTAATTATTATTATAGTTAAAAGTATTGCTTATTTCTCATGCCAGAATAATAAGTGTTTAAATATAGATTATTTTGTCACTTATTTACCAAATTCAATGATTCCACACTTAAAACATAAGATTCACCTAAATGAGAAACTTCATAATCTTCATAAATCATAGGCCATCCTTAACTCTAATTCGTTCATAAGGTATCTAATTTTTTTGACATCACAACTACTTATGAACTCAAAATAGATAATATATGTATTTCGTGTATATTAGTTATTTTCTTAATATTTATTTTTTAGAAGAAAGTCGTCTTAGATGGCTTGGTCACATTAAATGCCGACCATCTGATGATTCGATTAGGAGTAGATGTTTTAGATTCGACTTGTGTTAAGAAAGGCAGGTAAACCTANATTCATAAGGTATTTAATTTTTTTGACATCACAACTACTTATGAACTCGAAATAGATAATATATGTATTTCGTGTATATTAGTTATTTTCTTAATATTTATTTTTTAGAAGAAAGCCGTCTTAGATGGTTTGGTCACATTCAACGTCGACCATCTGATGATCCGATTAGGAGTAGTTGTTTTAGATTCGACTTGTGTTAAGAAAGGCAGGTAAACCTAGGAAGACTTGAGCTTATTGTATACAAAATGATCTTAATTTACTAGAACTAAATGAAAATATGAAACTAAATAGGACGCAATGGAGAAAAAAGATTCATGTACCCGACCCCACGTAGTGGGATTAAGGCTTTGTTTACAAAACAAACTTGAAAAAATTCTACTTTCCTCTTTCGTCCTTCTTTCAAAGTCTCACTCAAATATCTAAACTCATGATAAAATTCTAACTCGTATTTTTTTTCATTTATATCAAATTCTTAATAATTTGATCGTGACACACTTAAATATATCAATTTAATTTGTAAATATAGATGTTTCAAATGATCCCTATGTAATTATCCCAACATTTTATTGGTGGGGGAAGGGGAGAGGGACGTGGCATTTGTGTTAGGTGAGGATTTTAGCAGACGTTGATATTTCTAAATATTTGGTTCTTCACGCTTGTTTTCGAAGTTATGTAAGTTGACTTGGACCATATACTTTTTGGGCAAAGAAGACAAAAGGTGGCATTTGGTGGTAGGTAGGGGTGTAAACAAATCGAACACGAACGAATAAAGTTTGTGTTTGTGTTCGGTTCGTTTAAAATTTAGTTTGTTTGAAATAAGCTCGTGTTCGTTTCTTAACGAACGANAAAAAAACTCTCACTCATATTTTTTTTCATTTATATAAAATTATTAATAATTTTATCGTGACACACTTAAATATATCAATTTAATTTGTAAATATAGATGTTTCAAATGATCCCTATGTAATTATCCCAACATTTTATTGGTGGGGGAAGGAAGGGGAGGGACGTGGCATTTGTGTTAGGTGAGGATTTTAGCAGCCGTTGATATTTCTAAATATTTGGTTCTTCACGCTTGTTTTCGAAGTTATGTAAGTTGATTTGGACCATATACTTTTTGGGCAAAGGAGACAAAAGGTGGCATTTGGTGGTAGGTGAAGATTTCATCAAGAGAATCATATTTTTCATATTCTATTTTTGTGTACGCATCAAATTTCAATTTTTTTTTTTTGTATGCGTTGATACGTGAGGTTGGAAATCAAGCGGTTGGGAATAAGATATTAATTGGATTGGTGAAGGGCTACTACATATTTTTATGAGGGGAGGGGGGCATTTACATACATACCATCTAATTTTTATATATTTACTTATCAAACATCTAAATTTTACATTTTTGCATTCATTCAACTCAAACATTTCACATCGCATAATAAGATACAACTACACTTTTAAAAAGTGATATGCACCCTTGTACGTACAAGTAAGGTGGCATATATGTAAAAAATTAAAGTTTAGGTAGGGATTGACTGACATGTTTGTAAATCAAATCATGATACGGATTTAATACAATAAAATTTGTAATTAAACGCTAATATTATTAATAGAATTTATGAAAAATCGTCCTTAACTCTAATAATATCAAGATTTCAAAATATTATGCATATAGACTCAAAAAAATTGAATGATGTCAGGATAAATCGTCCTAACAAATTATTAATTTCTTATGGACCTCAACAAGATTTACAAATATACATACTAAACTTCTATTTTTACATACATGCCACTTTATTTATTTACAAATAGGTGTATTTCATATGTTTAAAAATTAAAATAATAATATTTTTTTATTTGATATGAAACATTTTAATAGTATAAATGTGAAAAGTAAAGTTTAGATGTTAAGTATGTAAATAAATAAGAATTTTTCAAACTGAAGGCAGCCCTCATTTAAAACAGTCCAAATTTCTTATTAACATTAACATTATTATTATTATTTTAAAGTCCACAGAATAATTAATGAGTTGCTCAAATAAGGTTCCTAATTCAAATAAAATGGAGCATTCACATATAAAGCCATATTAAATCAAAGACTCGTTATTTCTTTAGTCAATAAAACAATTTCTTCGCTTAATTGGACATGAAATAGCTATAGAAAAAGGCATTAATACTCGTGCGCAGCAGGAAGTAAGACATCTAACGATTCCTCTCGAGGCCAAGATCACGCCATACATCCCCTTCCCCTGGCAAGTTCTCCTGCCCTGAAGCATACAAAAGAACATTTATATATGGGGTGCATTTACATAAAGACCACCAAATTCTTATCAATTTACTTATCTGACACCCAAACTTTAATTTTTTTCNAAAGAACATTTATAAATAGGGTGCATTTACATAAAGACCACCAAATTCTTATCAATTTACTTATCTGACACCCAAACTTTAATTTTTTTTCAGTTTATACCGTCTAAAACTATCCATATCACATAAAAAATACCACCATTATTTTAACTTTTAAAAGTGCAAAAGTATGAAGACATATACAAATGTAAATAATAAGAATTAGGTGTTGGTTATGTAAATAAATAGTAAAATAAATGGTATGTATGTAAATCTTTCTTACAAAAATTATAAAAAATGTACTTTCACGATGATGATGATGATGAAGCCTATGACCGCCATTGTTGCTGACATGCTCTACAAACTTTAAGTAGTATAAAGTGAAAAGCGACACTTTATGATTTACTGGTGCATAGAACAACTTATTTTCTCAGTAGGCTATAACACTGAGGGCTGGAGCACAAGACAATTTAATGGAGAGAAGAAAAGTGACGGATTTGAATGTTTTGGAGAGTTTTACATGTTATATAAGTAAATGTTAACTTTAGAAAGTCGGATATGTAAAATTAAGATGTTTAAAGCACTCACCCACACAACAGTTCTCTCCATTAAGATTACAACTGACAATATGACAAGATTAAAGTCACCAAATCATCAATTGGTGAATATTACTCATGTGAGTTTGAAGTTAGTTAATCATGACACCTAATATTTATTGAATATGTGTTTTCATTGCAATATGCATCATATGCGCTAGGGCTACCATGAAAACTAACTCATCTTGTTTATGTATCATTGAACTCTACCGCTGGAGCCTTAAACATCATATGCACCACTTCTGTACCCATAAATCTGATAATCATGTCCAACACTTCTTTGAGGAGCAAAATCTATATCATGGATGCTCTTATCATCATCATTATCACCATTATATCACTCCCATGACATCCATTTTAATAGTTGTTATTCTCCTAGAATTGCCGCCACTACCACCTTTCAATTGCTATTCTCTGAACTACAAATCCAAAAACAAAGAACTTATTCATTATCACCATCTTAGACTATAATCCTCCCTTATCAGTCCGGTGACAAACTTCATCATCAAAAACATAATCCACATCTATTATTGGATTTTCATTCTCTTCATGTTGTTATTTCTTGCCACATTTTTTTCTTCAAAGCTAATTTTTTCAAGTTGAATGCATAAGGACAAAGTTAGTCCAGTTTCTTCACCACTATTTGGCTCAATGGATAATTTGAAAAAGTACAATAATTATTAAACATAATATTAAATGAAAATTAGACTATAAAAAACAACAACAGCATAGTTTTTGACAGGCCGTCGAACTTTAACAATCCCAAAATGGACAATTTTCATTATACAAAATTAAAGTTAAAATCTTGTAAAAAGGAAAAGGAAATTGCAACTTTATAATAGAAGATAAATTTACTACACAATTATTTTGGAATATTAAAAAAAAAAGCAAAATACTAATTTATTTATCAAATTTTCTTTGATTTTACAGAGAATAACAAAGCTGTTAGTTGTTGGAGTCCTTGTATGACCTCACAATTATACACACACACACACACACACACACACACACACACACACACACATATACATATATACATATATACATATGATAAAGTTATTTCTCATATTTCCATCATTTTTAATACACATGAGCATTTTTATGTATTTAGCAACATCAAAGAACCTCATCTATGCCCGAGCAACATTATCCCACAAACCATAAAACTTTCAAAGAGAAAAAAATGGCAAACATAATTGCAACCAAGGTGCATTTCAAACATTTGTCTGCAGCAAGGGAGTCGTTTCTATATCATTTGCTTTAAGCTCGGAAATATTTTCCCGCCAAGTAGTAAATGTAATGATTTATCTTCAATTATAATGATGCTCATAAATGTACGGTAATCCAAACAAGTGTGCGGCAAATCAAGTGATAATCAGCCTTACCAATTCATTTGTTTTAGTATTATTGTCTCATTAGAGATAATAATCACTCATATTTGCAAACAAATTCTCTTAGCCTTTAAAATTATTGAATTGTATATTTTATTCCATCATTTTGGTAGTATCTTCCGTTATCAAATCAATGAAACGTGACACAGAAATTTTTAATATACCTGCTGCTTCTATTGCATAAAAAAATGCTATGCCACTTCGTTGTTCACCATAGCGTTTATCAAAACTCGAATAACTCTTTTCTTTTTAATTTCTTCAAATGTAGCATTCATCGATAACAACACACTTATATTGAAAAATTACATCAACATTCGGTACCCATCGGAAAATACACGAGAATATACATAAAATTCATCCTATTCTGGATCATCCAACCATCATCACACATTCGAGTGTTATCAAACTTATGCTCTAATCCTTAAATTAGTTAACATAACCTGCAAATCATTTATTTGTAATACCTAATGAATACTAAAGATTTCATTTGATGTATGATTTGCTCCATAACATGCCACTTCACAATGGCATCACTGATAAAACAGCAAGACACCCAAGGTGATAATCATTATAGATTTACTTCTCAAAAAATCATTAAAAGTGCAAAAGTATGAAGACATATGCAAATGATAAAACAACAAGATTTGCTCATTCGTGTTCGACTCATTTATATATTGAGCACAAAAATTTATTCGTGTTTGAATCATTTGCTTAGTGAACGAATCCAACATGAACTTTTCAAGTACAACGAGCCGTTTTGACAACCCTAGATACCACTAATACTAACCAGAGCCAATATTTTCACAAAACTTATGGCAAAGAAATCATTCTTCAATAGCACAAAACAGCCCAATATGAATAAATGACAATTCAAGAGGTGGGCGATCTCTCTCAATACCTACAATTTCGAGAGGTAGGTGATCTCTTCTAAAACTTAAATCTAAGTCTCAAGACAACAATCTCGTGCATAACACTAACCATAAATATATTAGCCTTATATATACACTCACAATAATAAATAACAAAAGACTAAATTTCCCTTTTAGCCTTACACATAAAATAAGCCTTCAAATTATTTGATGGGCTCTACATGGCGGATCAGTGCCGAAGTAACACCTTTCACCAATAATTTTCTCCTTATCACTAGATTTGTGAACCTTAAGCTCTCTTTTGTTTCCCTAGTCCATTTTTTTTAATAATAAAAATCTATTACAAGAGAACTAGAAGCTCTAGCACCAATATTGGTTTTAACATACCTCTAAGTAAGCATCATATTTTTCTCTAAATATGTATGCTCTTATATGCCATCCCATGCCAAATCTTCGTCTTCAAGCACCATTTTTTCTTCCACGTTTGGGATATTAGCATCCATCTCTTCAATCAAATCCCTTGAGATAGATTGGATCATTGATATTATGCATCTCACAGTGAGTCTTAAGAGCTTGAATTTACTTCATATGTCCTATATCATACAATTTTTATAAGCTGAAATGTATCCAAAAGATATTTAGGAGTCTACTGAAGACAGTTTCCCTTTCATATAGTATGATAATATATAAATTTAAATCATAATTAAAAAATTGCATTAAAGAGTAATCTCCCAATATCTTCCACCAAGGCACCTGCCTAGGTGGCACCTCAATAATGGTGCCTGTCCGGGCGAAGTGAAGGGGATTGAAATGCAAGCCCCTTTGACAAAACAAAATGGAATTCTGCATTCAATGAGAAGGATATACTTGTAAATTAAAACTTTAGGGATAGCTCTGTTGAGGTGCCTTTTGACATCCTTGGTAGTCTTCAAAGCAATCTTTATTTTTAATTAGCTTTAGATTGCTTCCTTCTATCATATGGTTCAGAAGTCCATGAGACCAACAATATAAAACTCAAAAGTTGTAAAGGATGGATGGATGATACAAGAACTCTCGGGTCCATAAATTTCTAAGCGCCCCTCTCTTGAACTAAACCCAACTTTTGATAATTTCTTTTCAGACTTGGCTCTTTCAATATGCAAGGTAAAGTACGTAAAAGAAGGGAAAGTCAAAAATCCATGGCTCTCATATAAAGATGAAAATCCAAATTGTTGATGTGGCTTCTTGAATTTTTTCCCTTCTCGATTTTCTCTATCAATAGGCGATTTGAGTGATTGAATGGCATTGTGTGGGGGAAGGATCATCAATGAATAGATCACCTCCGCTCCTTAAATGTGATTTGAGTGATTGGAGTGAGGATTAAAAAACATTTGGATTGATTTAATAGACATAGCAATTGGGAGGAATGAATTCATATGGCAGTGGTCTTTAGGCACAAAAAACTAAATTCCCAAAAAAATAAAACACTTCAACAGAATATCATTGTTATCAACCTTCTTCTCCGTAGCTTTAATGCTTGTAATTATTCTTTACTTGTTCTACATATCATCCTTTAAACTATAAAGCTTATTTCATTGCTTTTATAATAATGACTTTTATATTGTAAAGGTCTTTTTTACCTAATGGGGCATTGTCAAATAAATGCATGGACGTAGGAAGCAAGCAAGTAATGAGAGGAGTTGGAGCACATGTAAGAAATAGCTCTTGAGAGTTGATACTCAGATTTCACAATGTTTTAATCAACCATGTTAAAACCGCTAATTAGATAATTTAACTAGTTTTGTTTTTATCTCGGTTGAAACTACCCTATAAAGATAAAAATGAAACAATTTTAGGCCTCATTTGTTGCTTGACGTTAGAAAATATGTTTCAAAAAATAAAAAATGTATTATATTAGAGAGTTTCGCTGGACTTATTTTGAAATCAATCTAGATTTAATATTTTATAAACCCTTTCAAAAGCACTCAAAATTGAAAATTTCAATTTCACACTCATGATCAACAACAACAACAACAACAACAAGCATTTATCCCACTAAGAGGGGTCGGCTACATGAATCTTTTTTCTCCATTATGTTCTATTGAATGTTATATTTTCATTTAATTCTAATAAATTAAGATCATTTTTTATACAATATGCCCAAGTCTTTNATTAGAAAATATGTTTCAAAAAATAAAAAATGTATTATATTAGAGAGTTTTGCTGGATTTATTTTGAAATCAATATAGATTTAATATTTTATAAACCCTTTCAAAAGCACTCAAAATTGAAATTTTCAATTTCACACTCATGATCATCATCAACAACAACAACAAGCATTTATCCCACTAAGAGGGGTCGGCTACATGAATCTTTTTTCTCCATTATGTTCTATTGAGTGTTATATTTTCATTTAATTCTAATAAATTAAGATCATTTTTTATACAATATGCCCAAGTCTTTCTAAGTCTACCTCTGCCTTTCTTAGCACAAGTCAAATCTAAAACATCTACTCTCCTAACCGGATAATCAGATGGTCGACATTTAATGTGACCAAACCATCTAAGACGACTATCTCTAATTTTTTCTGCCACTAGAGCTACACTAACCCTATCACGGATATAATCATTTCGCATTTTGTCTCTAAGTGTAAAACCACTCATCCACCTAAGCATTCTCATCTCGACAACACTTAACTTTTTTATGCTTCTCTTTTAAAGCCAACATTCAGCGCCATAAAGCATTGTATGTCTCACTACCATCTTATAAAATTTTCCTTTAAGTCTAAGCAGTACTTTTCTATCACACAATAGACTTGAAGTATTCCTCAACTTCAACCAACCAACTTGAATTCTACTAATAACATCCCCATCTAAATCACCATCACTCTGAACAATAGACTCGAGATATCTAAAGCGTTCACAACTTTAAATAATTTTATCACCCATAGTTACAACTTTGTCACTAGTGCTATACTACAAAATTACATTCCATGTATTCAGTTTTAGTTATAATCAAATGAAGGCTTTTAGACTCCAATGTAGATCTCCATAATTCAAGTTTTTCTTGAGCTTTTTTCTATGATTTTATCCACAAGAATGGCATCATCAACGAAAAGCTTACACCAACGTAGATCCTCCTGTAAATGTCCAATGAGAGTATCCATAACTAAAGCAAAAAGATATTGGCTTAAAGTCGATCCCTAATAATCCAACTGAAATAGGAAAATATTTGGTCAATCCTCCTGTTCGAGCACAAGTAACTGCTATAGCATACATATTTTTAATGACTTGAAATAAGTCATATCAACACCTTTCTTTTCTAGAACTCTCCAAAAGGATATCTCTTAGAACCTTATCCTAAGTTTTTTCTAAATCAATAAAATCATATGTAGATCCCTTTTATTCTTTCTGCACTTCTCCATCAAACCTATCAATAAATGTATAGCTTCAATAGTACACCTGTCCGGCATAAATCCAAATTAACTTAAACTAATTTATATAACATAAAATCTTATATTTTATCTTTTCCTGCACATTATTATTCCAACACCAATCATTTTTATTTATAGAATTTTTCTTTTTGATTCTCCAAGTACATCTTTTGTCACTTGTTCAAAAGTGTTTGTTACTTTATCCCACATAGGATTTACTTCTTCATGAATATCTCAAATCTTGAAATCTTGAAGTTTACTAATAAAAATAATTTTATTTGTGTCTTTTAGGTTCCCTCATCTAATTCTATGATAATGATTCCTAGTATACTTTATTTTATAACTCGTCATCCTAAAATCCAAAACTAATAATCGATGTTGAGTACTTAAATCCTTGTTTGGACTGACCTTACAATCTTTACATTCTTGACGATCTCTCTTCTTATAAGAAAATAATCAATTTTTATTTTATTAAATCCATTCTTATAAATAATAACATGTTCATCTCTTTTCTTCAATAAAGTATTAGCAATAAAAAAATCATACACTAAAGCAAAATCTAATATGACTTTATTTTCTTCATTAATCACTCCAAAACCGTAGCCACCATGAATATTTCTAAAATCTTCTATCACTCTACCAACATGTTTATTTAAATCTCCTCCAATAAAATATTTTTTTTTCAAGAGGTATCATTTGTATTAAGTCTTCTAGGTCATTCCAAAATTTTTCTTTAGAACCACTATCTAAACCTACTTGAGGAGCATAAGCACTTATAATATTAAAAATGTTAGTATCAATAATAATCTTAAGGGCTATAATTTTATCTCCAATTCTATTAATTTTTATAACATTATCTTTTAAACTCTTATCTATAATTGCACCTNTGAAGATTTCATCAAGAGAATGATATTTTTCATATTCTATTTTTGTGTACGCATCAAATTTCAATTTTTTTTTTTATGCGTTGATACGTGAGGTTGGAAATCAAGCGGTTGGGAATAAGATATTAATTGAATTGGTGAAGGGCTACTACATATTTTTATGAGGGGAGGGGGGCATTTACATACATACCATCTAATTTTTATATATTTACTTATCAAACATCTAAATTTTACATTTTTTGCATTCGTTCAACTCAAATATTTCATATCGCATAACAAAATATTTGCACTTTTAAAAAATGATATGCACCTTTGTATGTATAAGTAAGGTGGCATATACGTAAAACATTAAAGTTTAGGTATTAGATATATGAAATACATAGGGTTTGAATACAATAAAATTTGTAATTAAATGCTAATATTATTAATAGAATTTATGAAAAATCGTCCTTAACTCTAATAATATCAAGATTTCAAAATATTATGCATATAGACTCAAAAAAATTGAATAATGTCAGGATAAATCGTCCTAACAAATTATTAATTTCTTATGGACCTCAACAAGATTTACTTATATACATACTAAACTTCCATTTTTACATACATGCCACTTTATTTATTTATAAATAGGTGTAGTTCATATGTTTAAAAATTAAAATAATAATATTTTTTATGTGATATGAAAGATTTTAATGGTATAAATGTTAAAAGTAAAGTTTAGATGTTAAATATGTAAATAAATAAGATTTTTTCAAACTGAAGGCAGCCCTCATTTAAAACAGTCCAAATTTCTTATTATTATTAACATTATTATTATTTTAAAGTTAATGAGTTGCTCAAATAAGGTTCCTAATTCAAATAAAATGGAGCATTCACATATAAAGCCATATTAAATCAAAGACTAGTTATTTCTTTAGTCAATAATACAATTTCTTCGCTTAATTGGACATGAAATGGCTATAAAAAAAGGCATTAGTACTTGTGCGCAGCAGGAAGTAGACAGACATCTAACGATTCCTCTCGAGGCCAAGGTCACGCCATACATCCCCTTCCCCTGGCAAGTTCTCCTGCCCTGCAGCATATATAAAAGAACATTTATAAATAGGGTGCATTTACATAAAGACCACCAAATTCTTATCAATTTACTTATCTGACACCCAAACTTTAATTTTTTTTCAGTTTATACCGTCTAAAACTATCCATATCACATAAAAAATATCACCATTATTTTAACTTTTAAAAGTGCAAAAGTATGAAGACATATATAAATGTAAATAATAAGAATTAGGTGTTGGTTATGTAAATAAATAGTAAATAAATGGTATGTATGTAAATCCTTCTTATAAAAATTATAAAAAATGTACTTTCACGATGATGATGATGAAGCCTATGACCGCCATTGTTGCTGACATGCTCTACCAACTTTAAGTAGTATAAAGTGAAAAGCAACACTTTATGATTTACTGGTGCATGGAACAACTTATTTTTTCAGTAGGCTAAAACACTGAGGGCTGGAGCACAAGACAATTTAATGGAGAGAAGAAAAGTGACGGATTTCAATGTTTTGGAGAGTTTTACATGTTATATAAGTAAATGTTAACTTTAGAAAGTCAGAAATGTAAAATTAGGATGTTTAAAGCACTCACCCACACAACTGTTCTCTCCATTAAGATTACAACTGACAATATGACAAGATTAAAGTCACCAAATCATCAATTGGTGAATATTACTCACGCGAGTTTGAAGTTAGTTAATCATGACACCTAATATTTATTGAATATGTGTTTTCATTACAATATGCATCATATGCGCTAGGGCTACCATGAAAACTAAGTCATCTTGTTTATGTATCATTGAACTCTACCGCTGGAGCCTTAAACATCATATGCACCACTTATGTACCCAAAAATCTGATAATCATGTCCACCACTTCTTTGAGGTGCAAAATCTATATCATGGATGCTCTTATCATCATCATTATCACCATTATATCACTCCCATGACATCCATTTTAATATTTGTTATTCTCCTAGAATTGGCACCACTACCACCTTTCAATTGCTATTCTCTGAACCATAAATCCAAAAACAAAGAACTCATTCATTATCACCATCTTAGACTATAATCCTCCCTTATCAGTCCGGTGATAAATTTCATCATCAAAAACATAATCCACATCTATTATTGGATTTTCATTCTCCTCATGTTGTTATTTCTTGCCACATTTTTTTCTTTAAAGCAATTTTTTTTCAAGTTGTATGCATAAGGACAAAGTTAGTCAAGTTTCTTCACCACAATTTGGCTCAATGGATAATTTGAAAAAGTACAATAATTATTAAACATAATATTAAATGAAAATTAGACTATAAAAAACTACAACAGCATAGTTTTTGACAGACCGTCGAACTTTAACAATCCCAAAATGGACAATTTTCATTATACAAAATTAAAGTTAAAATCTTGTAAAAAGGCAAAGGAAATTGCAACCTTATAATAGAAGATAAATTTACTACACAATTATTTTGGAATATTAAAAAAAAAAGCAAAAAACTAATTTATTTAACAAATTTTCTTTGATTTTACAGAGAATAACAAAGCTGTTAGTTGTTGGAATCCTTGTATAACCTCACAATTATATATATATAAATATGATAAAGTTATTTCTTATATTTCCATTATTTTTAATACACATTTGAGCATTTTTATGTACTTAGCAACATGAAAGAACCTCATCTATGCCCGAGCAACATTATCCACCAACCATAAAACTGTCAAAGAGAAAAAATGGCAAACATAATTGCAACCAAAGTGCATTTCAAACATTTGTCTGCAGCAAGGGAGTCGTTTCTATATCATTTGCTTTAAGCTCGGAAATATTTTCCCTCCAAGTAGTAAATGTAATGATTTATCTTCAATTATAATTATGCTCATAAATGTACGGTAATCCAAACAAGTGTGCGGCAAATCAAGTGATAATCAGCCTTACCAATTCATTTGTTTTAGTATTTTTGTCTCATTAGAGATAATAATCACTCATATTTGCAAACAAATTCTCTTGGCCTTTAAAATTATTGAATTGTATATTTTATTCCATCATTTTGGTAGTATCTTCCGTTATCAAATCAATGTAACGTGACACAGAAAATTTTAATATACCTGCTGCTTCTATTGCATCAAAAAATGATATGCCACTTCGTTGTTCACCACAGCGTTATCAAAACTCGAATAACTCTTTCCTTTTTAATTTCTTCAAATGTAGCATTCATCGATAAAAATGTAACGCACACGCTTATATGGAAATATTACATCAATATACGGAACCCATTGGAAAATACACGAGAATAGACATAAAATTCATCCTATTCTGGATCATCCAACCATCACACACATTCGAGAGTTATCAAACTATGCTCTAATCCTTAAATTAGTTAACATAACCTGCAAATCATTTATTTCTAATTCCTAATGAATACTAAAGATCTCATTTGATGTATGATTTGCTCCATAACATGCCACTTCACAATGGCATCACTGATATTGAAACAGCAAGACACCCAAGGTGATAATCATTAAATCCCTAGCCGCTTATCCGAGCAAAGATACAAGAAATTAGACAATTTTAATTATGAGAAATACTCCCGAAAAGTATGACATGATAATCATCAAATTAAAATATTAAACTTTAGTAAGCAATATATATATATATATAAAGTCTTATTTCATTTCAAATATCAAAATGATAAAACCTTGTGATATGACCATGATGATTTTTCAAAGAAATTCGGGCAAATAAATATTTTATTTCAAGAATCCAAAAAACAAAACTCTAATGCATAAAAGATAAACACCTACAATTCGAGAGGTAGGCGATCTCTCCCAACACCTACAATTCGAGAGCTAGGTGATTACTCCCAAACCCTAAACCTATCCAAAAAACAAAACTCTAATGCATAAAAGATAAACACCTACAATTCGAGAGGTAGGTGATCTCTCCCAACACCTACAATTCGAGAGCTAGGTGATTACTCCCAAACCCTAAACCTAAGACTCAAAACCACAATCTTCTGCATAACCCTAAGCCTAAACATATTAACCCTATTTTTACCCCCAAAATAAAAAATAACAAGAGCTAAATTGCTCTTTTAGCGTCGTGCCTAAAATAAGTCTTCAAATTATTTGGCGGGCTTGGCATAGTGGAACGCGTCTTCGATGTCGGCGTAACATTACTCCCCTCACAATAAAACACATTGTCCTCATGCGGCATCCTCATATGACAATCATTTCCACTGAATTAGAAAGCATAGTAACCCTCATGAGTTCAAAATGCCAACTTGTGCAAATCTTTCGGCCGCATCCGAGTCAGATGGCGTCTGACTTTAAGTCAACTTTGAGATTAACGCAGCCCCAAATAACTCATCTTGTAGGTCATCGATCACCAAAAACACTGCAACTCCGTATTAATGTGTCTCTTCCAAGCTCTGACAACCAATAAAAAATCCAAGCCATGCGGCTTGAATTGCCCTCACCATGGTCTTGAGCGTCACCAAAGTCTTGCATAAACTTGGGCCACCGCAAAGCACCCCCATCTTGTCTCTCTCATGAATACTCTGTAGTATCAAAATCAATCTATGACACTCTGCCCTGCTCTTCTCCAACTATCCAGTTTCCATCATTACTCATGTATTGCCTTCCACCTGAAAGGCTACCCAGCAAAAGGAACTGACATAGTTCGATGCAGCCCTTCGCCCAAACCAATCTTCTCCAACCTTGAATCGTACGTTATCCCATTTCTCCTGCTGCCACTTGTTCCAAAAATACAGATATCACACAATTCTATCCAGAAGTTGTCGCTCGATTCCACTCCCGACTCCTTTGCTAAATCCTAAGGTTCCATATCAACCTAAGGCAAAGAGCCTACCCAGATGCCCCACATATTCTTCAGATTGTTGCTGCTCGCATCTGTTCCCAACGCTATTGCTCAATCCTGCGGCAAGCAAGGGCAATTTTGTGTTAAACTCCACAATCTTTTTCATCATTTCTTCCAGGGCTATGAGTCTCCCCTATATGAACGAGAATCGCTTCTCCATGGACGATAAATGCTCATCCATTCTAGATCTGATTTGGCTAAGTCTTTGTTTAATTTTTTTCTACAGAGTGTCTACTTTATTGATTGTAATTACTCTATATATGATTTCGAAATTCCTTTATGCCGCAAGCCTGAGTCCCAACACAAACGCCATAATTTCGTTGTCGACTTCCCAAATCGTGAGAGGTTCGGTCATTAGGGCACGCCTGATCTAGTTGTTGACTTCTCAAATCACAGATAGTGAATAAGGCAACTTGATTCCGTCGTTACTACGTCCGATCGTGTCTGGTCCCATCATAGGTTTTTCGGATCACGACTGTATCATGAGTGGCACACCAGCCACGCAATTGTATGGTGACCGTGATTTGATTCCCAATTACTCACTGTATCTCGATCTTGTCGTCCCACTAAGCTCTTATCATGATTGTATCGTTCATGCCCTATACTGTAAGCAATGATCTCATCATTTCTTCCCAGATAGCTCGCAATCTACTGTATCGCGAGGTTCAGTCCTCCTATAAGTCAAAATTATGTCGTTGCTTCCAATATTGAACGCTCTGATACCACTAGGGGTGTAAACGAGTCGAACACGAGTGAACTCAAGCTTAGCTCGTGTTCGACTCGTTAAAAAATATCACACTTGGTGTTCGGTTTGTTTATATCTCAAACACAAAAGAATTGTTCGTGTTCGGCTCATTTGCTTAGCGAGCTGAACACGAGTTGCTCGCGATCGAAGAGTCGTTTTGCTAACAATAGTCACGCAGGTACAGGATGTTAAGGGTAGAGGCGAGATTTAAATCCTCTTATTTATATTAAAACATCATTTAAATATAATTATTATATATAATTAAATTATTTAAAAATACTCTTCATCAAATATATATATATATATATATATATTA
>JXCR01143403.1:30084-41421 GCA_002079205.1 Phalaenopsis hybrid cultivar
GTAGCTTTAATGCTTGTAATTATTCTTTACTTGTTCTACATATCATCCTTTAAACTATAAAGCTTATTTCATTGCTTTTATAATAATGACTTTTATATTGTAAAGGTCTTTTTTACCTAATGGGGCATTGTCAAATAAATGCATGGACGTAGGAAGCAAGCAAGTAATGAGAGGAGTTGGAGCACATGTAAGAAATAGCTCTTGAGAGTTGATACTCAGATTTCACAATGTTTTAATCAACCATGTTAAAACCGCTAATTAGATAATTTAACTAGTTTTGTTTTTATCTCGGTTGAAACTACCCTATAAAGATAAAAATGAAACAATTTTAGGCCTCATTTGTTGCTTGACGTTAGAAAATATGTTTCAAAAAATAAAAAATGTATTATATTAGAGAGTTTCGCTGGACTTATTTTGAAATCAATCTAGATTTAATATTTTATAAACCCTTTCAAAAGCACTCAAAATTGAAAATTTCAATTTCACACTCATGATCAACAACAACAACAACAACAACAAGCATTTATCCCACTAAGAGGGGTCGGCTACATGAATCTTTTTTCTCCATTATGTTCTATTGAATGTTATATTTTCATTTAATTCTAATAAATTAAGATCATTTTTTATACAATATGCCCAAGTCTTTCTAAGTCTACCTCTGCGTTTCTTACAAGTCAAATCTAAAACATCTACTCTCCTAATCGGATTATCAGATGGTCGACATTTAATGTGACCAAACCATCTAAGACGACTATCTCTAATTTTGTTTGCCACTGGAGCTACACTAACCCTATCACAGATATAATCATTTTGCATTTTGTCTCTAAGTGTAAAACCACTCATCCACCTAAGCATTCTCATCTCGACAACACTTAACTTAGTTTTATGCTTCTCTTTTAAAGCCAACATCCAGCGCCATAAAGCATTGCATCTCTCACTACCATCTTATAAAATTTTCCTTTCAGTCTAAGCAGTACTTTTCTATCACACAATAGGCTTGAAGTATTCCTCCACTTCAACCAACCAACTTGAATTCTACTAATAACATCCCCATCTAAATCACCATCACTTTGAACAATAGACCCGAGATATCTAAAGCGTTCACAACTTTTAATAATTTTATCAACCATAGTTACAACTTTGTCACTAGAGCTACTACTACAAAATTACATTCCATGTATTCAGTTTTAGTTATAATCAAACTAAGGCTTTTAGACTCCAATGTATATCTCCATAATTCAAGTTTTTCTTGAACTTTTTTCTATGGTCTTACCCACAAGAATGGTATCATCAGCGAAAAGAATACACCAACGTACATCCTCCTGTAAATGTCCAGTGAGAGTATTCATAACGAAAGCAAAAAGATATTGGCTTAAAGTCAATCCCTAATAATCCAACTGAAATAGGAAAATATTTGGTCAATCCTCCTGCTCGAACACAAGTAACTGCTATGGTATACATATTTTTAATGACTTGAATATAAGTCATATCAATACCTTTCTTTTCTAGAACTCTCCAAAGGATATCTCTTAGAACCTTATCATACTTTTTCTAAATCAATAAAAATCATATGTAGATCCCTCTTATTTTCTCTGCACTTCTCCATCAAACCTATCAATAAATGTATAGCTTCAATAGTACACATGTCAGACATAAATCCATATTAACTTAAGCTAATTTGTATAACATAAAATCTTATATTTTATCTTTTCCTACACATTATTATTCCAACACCAACTATTTTTATTTATAGAAATTTTTCCTTTTGATTCTCCAAGTACATCTTTTGTTACTTGTTCAAAAGTGTTTGTTACTTTATTTCACATATGATTTACTTCTTCATGAAAATCTTAAGTCTTGAAGTTTACTAATAAAAATAATTTTATTTGTGTCTTTTAGGTTTCCCCATCTATTTCTAGAACAATGATTCCTAGTAGTCTTTACTTAATAACTCGTCATCCTAAAATCCAGAACTAATAATCGATGTTGAGTACTTAAATCCTTGCTTGAACTGATCTTACAATCTTTACATTCTTGACGATCTCTTCTTCTTATAAGAAAATAATCAATTTTTATTTTATTAAATTCATTCTTATAAATAATAATATGTTCATCTCTTTTCTTGAATAAAGTATTAACAATAAAAAAATCATACACTAAAGCAAAATCTAATATGACTTTATTTTCTTCATTAATCAATCCAAAATCGTAGTCATTATGAATATTTCTAAAATCATCTATCACTCTACCAACATGTCTATTTAAATCTCCTCCAATAAAATATTTTTTTCAAGAGGTATCATTTTTATTAAGTCTTCTAGGTCATTCCAGAATTTTTCTTTAGAACCTCTATCTAAACCTACTTGAGGAGCATAAGCACTTATAATATTAAAAATCTAATATCAATAATAATCTTAAGGGTTATAATTTTATCTCCAATTCTATTAATTTTTATAACATTATATTTCAAACTCTTATCTATAATTGCACCTACACCATTTCTAGTGCTACTCTTACCTAAATATCAAAGTTTAAAACCTAAGTTATCAATCTCCTTAGTCTTTCTCCAACCCATTTAGTTTCCTGCAAAAACAAGATATTTATCTTTATATGAAACGTAGTATCAACTAATTCCATTAATTTACTTGTGAGAGCACCTATATTAAAAGATCTCATCCTAATATTAGTTTCATGGACTAAATTCTATAACCGCATTCGTCATCAATTTTTAAATTATTTTTTTCATTTATATGCAACCAAATGAGGCAATATAATATAGTTAGAAACATGAGGGTCATTTCTATTAATGAAAAAAAAAACTTATTATGCTTTTTTCTCTTACTTGCCTAGGAAGATAGTATAGCAATTACATGTTCAAGGAGTTAAAACGTGTTCGTCTAACATTGCCCACTTTATGTTAGAGAGGGTAATTTCCTTGGAAGGCTTAATTACAGTTTCCAAGAATTGGGAAGGATTTCCTTATTTTCTTGGAGTGAATTCCCCAAATTGGGAGAGGTAAGAAGTCTGGGAGATCATAATTGTCTGGGATTTTATCACAATCGATCGCTAAATCTTCAATCATTTCCCCTCATCTATCTTGGTGTCAAAAAGTGGCTCAAACTTTTTCTTCCAGTAGTAATAGTATGTGCCAGGGATTATCACCGCTCCAAACTACCACCGGTGGCTGGGAGATGAATCAGGTCCTGCCAGCAGTGGCTGGAAGGAGATTGAGTGCCAATAATCAACTGGTTAGAGTTTCACCACCAAAACAGGGATATCTAGAAGCTGCAGGAAGTAGCTCTAATCTTTCCAAGGCAAAACCGATGGTGCATTAGCGGTAATAATTTCTAACAGAGTATGGATGTGGTTCTTGTTTAAGTTTTTTACATCCATAAAGATTCCAAACTGATCTTAGACAATCATGGCAAATTCCATCCGGGAACAGCAAGGAGGTGAAAAGGAAGAATGCATACAATTCAATTGCTTCCAACATTTCAATATCACCAAAACCCTAAAAGAAGACTTCAAATTCATTTTAAAACCTGAAGCACTTATCAGATTCTATGTTTTACTTCTTCTAGAATAAAAGATCTACCCACATCTGTTCCACTTCTGCAACATTTCAAAGGCTACTAAGACGAGACAATTGAAGAAGAAGCAATGTTTGGAAAAGAAATTACACCAGCTGTTGATGCCACAAAGCTGGTCCTGAAGAATGGATATTTAGAGGATGACAAGCTCTCTTTTGGTATAGAAACTTCCTCAAATTTCCCATTATACCTTCAATATCAAATTATGTAGTTCTTGGAATCACGGAAAACAGATTTTATACGGCATAAGAAATAAAAACAGTATGCATCAAACATGAAGAAATCCCGTGAAAATATTCGTTGGAGATATAAACCTGTTGAATCCCCAGCATCATCAATTCGAGGGGCCATTCCAGATGGGAGAGGAACATCTGCTCGGAACAAACAATTGGTAAATGATTAGAAATCCCAAAGAGGATTACGAGGAGAAGTTGAGAACATATTAGGGTTTTGAGATGAAAAAGATACCATCCTTGGGTAGGGTTTCCCTCGTCCATTCATCGTCGACGATATCGATTAGAATGCCGGGGCTCAAAAGCTCTGCTGCATCTGCCATCTCGCTTAAAATCTATCCCGATTGTGTCTCTGCTGAAGTATGGAGCCGAACAGAGATGACAAGGGTTGTAAACGAGCGAGCCGATCTTCATCCACATAGTTCAAGTGTGTTTTTGTTTTGTTTGACAAGTCTGAGACAGTTAATTTATTTAGTATACAACAACAACAACAACGCCTTAATCCCACTACGTCGGGTCTGCTACATGAATCTTTTTTCTCCATTGCATCCTATTTAGTGTCATAATTTCATTTAGTTCTAGTAAATTAAGATCATTTTTAATACAATAAGATTTTTCTCCATTGAGTCATGTTTAGTGTCATATTTTCATTTAGTTCTAATAAATTAAGATCATTTTTTATACAATAAGCCTGTCCTATTTAGTGCCATATTTTCATTTAGTTCTAGTAAATTAAGATCATTTTTTATACAATAAGCCCATGTCTCCTATGTTCTACCTCTACCTTTCTTAACACAAGTCAAATTTAAAACATCTATTCTCCTAATCGGATCATCTAATGGTCGACGTTTAATATGACGAAACCATCTAAGACTACTTTCTCTAATTTTGTCTATCACAGGAGCTACACCAACCCTATCACGAATATATTCATTCTGCATTTTGTCTCTAAGTGTAAAGCCACTCATCCACCTAATCATTCTCATCTCGGCAACACTTAACTTATTATTATGCTTCTCTTTTAAAGGCCAACATTCAGCGCCATAGAGCATTGCAGGTCTCACCACCGTCTTATAAAATTTTCCTTTCAGTCTTAGCGGTACTTCTCTANGTTCCACCTCTGCAACATTTCAAAGGCTACTAAGAAGAGAGAATTGAAGAAGAAGTAATATTTGGAGAAGAAATTACACCAGCTGTTGATGCCACAAAGCTGGTCCTGAAGAAAGGATATTTAGAGGATGACAAGCTCTCTTTTGGTATAGAAACTTCCTCAAAATTCCCATTATACCTTCAATATCAAATTATGAAGTTCTTGGAATCACGGAAAACAGATTTTATACGGCATAAGAAATAAAAACAGTATGCATCAAACATGAAGAAATCCCGTGAAAAAAATCGTTGGAGATATAAACCTGTTGAATCCCCAGCATCATCAATACGAGGGGCCATCCCAGATGGGAGAGGAACATCTGCTCGGAACAAACAATTGGTAAATGATTAGAAATCCCAAAGAGGATTACGAGGAGAAGTTGAGAACACATTAGTGTTTTGAGATGAAAAAAGATACCATCTTTGGGTAGGGTTTCCCTCGTCCATTCATCATCCACGATATCGATTAGAATGCCCGGGCTCAAAAGCTCTGCTGCATCTGCCATCTCGCTTAAAATCTATCCCGATTGTGTCTCTGCTGAAGTATGGAGCCGAAGAGAGATGACAAGGGTTGTAAACGAGCGAGCCGCTCTTCATCCACCTAGTTCAAGTGTGTTTTTTGTTTTGTTTTACTAGTCTGAGACAGTTAATTTATTTAGTATGAAATAAAAAAAATAATTTAAGTTAATGTCATAATTAAATAATAAAATAGAATGAATCACTTCATTAAGTAGATAAAATATCAGTTTTTAAATATTTTTAATATTTTAAAGAAAATTTTTTGAATGTTAATATATTTTTTTATTAATATTTTTTTACCTAACAAGTCGAGTCGGGGCTGGTTTGATCCTGTCATGTTAGCATCACTAATCACTTATCGAGTGAGCTCGGGCCGGCTCATGAGTCTGCTTGAATCACTTACAACCCTAATCTCAAGTGAATGAGCTTTTATGTACTAAGCGTGCGTAATATTTGTGTTTTTATTTTAAGTATTAATTAAATGATGTTAAAATTAAAAATAATGCTAGGATCTTAGATTTTAGTTGTCTGCATCAGAATTATATTATGTATTTATGAAGATAATTTCTGAAAGACATTTTTATGAGTTATAATTATTTGATTTTCAAGAAATAATTATATATATATAATTGTTGAGTATTATTATTAAATAATTTAATTCACTACAAAGCTGCAAAGATTTTTAACCAATTTAAATTATTAATTAAAATTAGAATAATGAATTATTAAATTATATTTAAATGAATATTTTAATAAAAATAATAAGATTTAAATCTTGCCCTTATTCTTAACATTCTACGGCTGAGTAACTACAAATGTCAAAATGACTTGTTGTTCGCGAAGGACTCATGTTCGGCGCGCTGACCAAACAAATCAAATATGAACAAATTTTTTTCGCTCGATATAGTAACGTGCCAAACATAAACAATGGTATTCTTTTAACAAGTCAAATACAAGTTGAGCCTAAGCACACACAAACTTGACTCATTTACATTTTTTTTTAAGATAATTACACAGCACCTAAAAGATTGATATTTATAAATCTAGCACTAAAATGATATTTTGAACTCGGGAACTTATGCATTTACATATGACACTATCAAACCATTGAAAATTTGATAAAAATGAAAATTCTTCACATTTAATTTAGATGAGTGCAATACAATTTCTTCACACATAATAATAGATGCATTTATATGCATACCACACTTTTTTTATGTATTTAAATATCTAATGTCTATCATGTATATATTTACATGTATAACGCACAAATCCTTAACATCACACAAAAAATAACACTATTTTTTTGTTCTGATGTTTAAGGCTAATCACAATTATATTAAGGATTACTTTTCAAAAGTGAAAGTTACATTTACATGCATAATTTTATAATAATTAAATGTTATAAATATAAATATGAAAGTCTAAATGTTGGACATGTAAATGCATAAAGAACAATGATGCATGTATGTAAACTTCCCATAACATTATTCTCAAAGTATATCTAATAATTCTAGAACACATCTCATCTACATCAAGAGATTCAAGCACTACATTTTTTTCCTAAGAAAGTATCATTATCACATGTATGGTTGCCTAGACATTTTGTAATCTTACATGGATGCTTGTACATGAATAAATAGAAAAAATGTATGAAGAGAGAATCAATATTAAGATAAATAATAGAAAAAACCTAATGCTCATCAAATTTAGTGTAGAAGTGTAACAAGTGTTTCATTTGCCACATATGCTTTTAGATGACATTTATCTTGCATTTGAATCCCCTAGAATCAAAATGAGCTACATATTTACAATTGAAAACTCCAAGCACTCATACAAAATAATATATGATAAAAATGTCATCATTTCTTAATTTTACCCAAATTCTAAAGTATTAAAGACAATCATACTCTTTAACTTTATATATAAGGTTTAGGACATTTGAACAAAACTTATTTTAAGAATGAAACAAACATTCAAAATGATGTACTTGATTTGATAAGTTATGGTCCAATATTCTAAGTTATACACGACTATGCCATAATGGTCCAATATTCTAAATTATTGAATTTACTTTAAAATGAAATGAATATATGAATAATAAACTAAAAGTCACACAACATTCGTTTTAAAATAAATTCAATAACTTTGAGAATCATCCAAACTAAAATTTTGATAAAAAAATTCTTATCCATTTTTTTATTTGATAACCTTGAGGTCAAACAAGTTTGAGTGTAAGAGTGTTAAGTATGAAATTATACTTACAAATCCAAGGGATCATGCCATGAGGACATCTCTATTTCTCTGTTATTTTAAGGCGAGTATGAAATTTCTTTGTTATTTTATTATTCACATGAGATCAAACCAGCAATCCAAATTTTGTAATTGGATATTCACTGATTAAATAAAAAGTAAAATTGTTGGAATATTTGGCTCACATAGTAGTGTGTTTTAGAGGGATCATGGCTTGATGACATCTCTATTTCTCTATTTTCACATAAAAATTCTTACACCGCTAATGATATTTAATCTGACATTTGTAACTCTTTGTGTGTGTGCGCGTAATTTTTTTGTGATGGTAAGATAAAAACGAGTCTTTTAGCAATGAACATTTTTTAGTATTATTGTGTGTCAAAACTTCAATGCAGTAAAGTAATAATTTAATGTCTCGATGTTGTACAAAAATCGAACACACAAACAAATAGATGATTCCAAAAGTAGAAGAAAAACACTAGGATAAGGAAATCGGCATAGGGTCTAGACTAGTGGAAATGATCCACTATGAATTCACAAGTATAAAAATATACCCTTATCTTGCAAAAGAAGGGTTGCAATGTTACACCAAGTACCATGTTTGTTTGCACACCATTTATAGAAAGATATGAGGTATTATGAATACAATGGTCGTGAGAAATTGCTAGTAGGAAGTATCGTCAGGTATCCAATATATCTTGTTGGATATGTCATTGCATAATATTTGAGATGTTTTGTTACCATGTACTTAGGATACTTTGTTATTGTGTACTTAGGATACTTTGTTATCGCATACTTATGATACTTTGTTATTCAACAATGTTCACCAGGATACTTTGGTACTCAATAGAGTTCATCAAAATACTTTGTTACGCATCAAAGTCCATTAGGATACTACATTACATAATAGAGGCCGCTGATATACTTTGACGTTGAATAGATTCCACCAAGGTCGAGGAGCAAGGGGGTAGAAGACGATGGACGAAGACGGCTGGCAAACGATGATTGGTGACTATTGAGACTCTGAGTTATTGTCAGATCTAAAGTGCAAAACAACACTACAATTCAACCCCCCCGCAGGCCCTTCTTCTCCTTCAAGCGAAGAAAGTAAGTTTATTGATAGGCTCTGAGAGTTATTTTGGTCTTTCTGCAAATAAACTTCCCTATCAACTGATCGAACAACCAATATTGATTCCTGATCATAAATGTTTTTTTATTTATTTGAGTTCATTAATGAACTTAGAGTTAAGAGAATTTAGGCTAATTGAATTTCTCTCATTAAAGCTCTCGATTTGACAATCAATACGTAACATTTGGTATTTATTTAACCCTCTAAAGACTCCCCAAGTGGTTCAAATGCTTAACATGGCCTTGATTTGGCTCATATTTGGCTAAAATTTGGTATTCTTGGGCTCTTCTGATTGAGCCGACCAGTTTGACTTTAAGTTTGCTAAATTTAAAGCTTTTGATGATCATTAATTAAAATCGAAACATTTTTTGTTTTAAAAGTATCTCAAGATCTGTGCTAAATAGTGAAATTAGTTTTTAACATCAAATATGAAACATTGTTTTTATTCTCATATCATCATTGAAATATAATTAAAAACTAAAAAAATAAGTATAACTTGGACTAATTTTTACCTTTTGGGGCGGCTTTAATCTATCCAATTAAGATGAATTTATGATTTATAAAAACACTTTAGCATCCCAATGATTTCACTCAATTTTAGCAGGATTTTCGAACAAATTTTATTTATTTATATATAATTTTTATTTCGATTTTCAAACGAAGTATTTCCTTATAAATAACTTCCCCACACGTGGTCGTCATATCAATCCCCTAGATAGTAAGTGTTTTTTAATGATTTGAGGTCATTACAGATCTCATAATTAAGAGAGTTTTAGTTTTGTTGAATTTCTCTGCTTGAGATGCTCGATTTGACTGTAGTTACATCATATTTGGTGTTTATTTACTCTCAAATTAACTATCCAGAACCTCCAAAAGTGATTCAAAGGCTTAATCTAAGCTTTTATTTGGCTAAAATTTGAATCAACATTGGTCACAATGGATTCGTCTCATTGAACTAGTCAGTTTTAATGCAGGTTTGCTGTAATCATAACTTTGAATGATCATTAATTAAAATCAGAACAATTTTTGCTTAAAATTTTTCTCAAGTTCTTGTGCTAAATGGTGAAATTAGTTGACGATGAGTCAAATTTGTAATAAATTTTTTATTCTCATCTTATCGTTCAAATATAATTCAATATTAAAAATATATGTATAACTGAGACTAATTACTACTTTTAGGTACAACTGGTTCGACGTAATTTAAAAATATTTTCAAAATGATTTTATTTTCACATATATAACTTAACCATTTGGTCGGATGACCTGTATCGACCGCCTTCGATTATAGGATTTATTTTAATGATTTGAGGTCATTACTAACCTCTGAATTGAGGGATCTTAGGCTAATCGAATTTCACTCGTTAAAACACTTGATTTGACTATACCTACATCAAATTTGAAGTTCATATGACTATCTAATTAACCATTAAAAACCTCCAAAAATGATTCAACAATTTAATCCGGAGTTGATTTGGCTTAGATGGGATTAACTTTGGTGTCATTGAGTTCATCTTATTGAGTTTAGTTGTTAGTTTATTGAAATCGGAATTCTTGATGATCGGAATGCTTTTTTTTTAAAAAAAATATCTCAAAACCTGTGCTAAATAGTGCAATTAGTTGACCCCTTTTCAAACATCTAATATTTTCTTATTCTAGCCAAATGTAATTCAATACAGAAAATATAAATATACTTTGGATTAATAACTATTTTAGGCCCGGCTTTAACTAATCGAATTAAAATAAATCTCTGATCAATAAGAACAGTTTAGTTTCCACTAATCTAATCCAATTTTAATTAAAAGAACTTCAGTACCGCCCAGCTTTATAAAAAGATATTCAAACAGATTTTATTTCCATATATAACATATATAAATATGATTTAGAAACAGAGCATTTCCTTAAATATAAATTTATCCGTTGCGTCACTCTTGGGGATCTGCTATATCCATGCTTCAGTCTTCGTCTCTCACTCATCAACTCACAGTTTCTCTCCCACTCCCACAGCCTTCCTCTGTTTGCAGATCGTTTGTTTTCCCACCTTCGGCTCCAACCATGGCGACTACAATTTGGGCGCAGCAAGTAGATCATACTATCATATTCACTTCCACTTTGGGCTATTCGTTACTGGAGACGAGATGAATGAGAGCTGCTCTGTGGCTTCTTATCCCATTTCATGCTCCAATTATGGACATTACAAGTTGGGTGCAGTAACTTGATCATACTATCATATTCACTGACACTCGGGACTATAATTCGCCGGAGATACAGGGGATGAGAGCTGATTATAGGCCACAGAGGAATCCTCAGAATCCTTATTATCCTCCTTACGGTACATAAATCTGAAGTGACATTTTTTTTCTTCTTTCTTCATTCGGGTGTCTTTCACTTATATATATCAGCATTTAATCATTTAATCATTTAATCATATATATATATATATATATATATATATATATATATATAT